>CAJHUC010000012.1:0-15000 GCA_905146915.1 Ostreobium quekettii
CCGGCTCCCACAACCCAAGAAACGTAAAGAATCCGGGCCGAACCTCAATGGATCGTGGCAACAAGGCCACTCTGCCGCTTACGATACCCGATTCCGTCCAAGTCGTCAGCATGGGGTTTCGAGTCCCCGGCCGCCGCCACTCACACGAGTCGCCGGAGAACCGGCAATGCCTTGGCGTGGTAGTCACCAGCGTGACTGCCAGCAGGGGCGACGGCGGGGTGAGAGGCGCCGTTCCCAGCACGGCTTCCGACTTAGAGGCGTCCAGTCGTTAGCCGACGGATGGGAGCTCCGCACCCTCGGCTTGCCAGCCGAGCGCGTCACCCGAGGTCCGAACCGGCGGTTCCTCTCGTACTGAGCCGGATTACTGTGACGGCGCCGATCCAGCAGTAGGGTAAAACTAACCTGTCTCACGACGGTCTAAACCCAGCTCACGTTCCCTATAGGCGGGTGAACAATCCGACCATTTCAGAATTCTGCTTCTGAAGGATAGGAAGAGCCGACATCGAAGGATCAAAAAGCAACGTCGCTATGAACGCTTGGCTGCCACAAGCCAGTTATCCCTGTGGTAACTTTTCTGACACCTCTAGCTTGGAATCCCCAACGGCTAAAGGATCGATAGGCCGTGCTTTCGCAGTTCGTATTTGCACTGAAAATCAGAATCAAGCGGGCTTATGCCCTTTTGCTCCTCGCGAGATTTCTGTTCTCGCTGAGCCCGCCTTAGGACACCCGCGTTATCTTTTAACAGATGTGCCGCCCCAGCCAAACTCCCCATCTGGCACTGTCCCCGACTCGGTCCCCCCGCGAGCGGGGGGTTATCACGGACACAACAGCGGCTCTCGCCGCGGCCCGAGCCACCGGGTAAGTAAAATAACGTTGAAAGTGGTGGTATTTCATCGGCGCCGGGGCCCCCACCTATGCTACACCTCTCAAGTCATTCTACAGCGCCGGACTAGAGTCAAGCTCAACAGGGTCTTCTTTCCCCGCTGCTTCCGCCAAGCCCGTTCCCTTGGCTGTGGTTTCGCTGAGCAGTGGACAGGGACAGTGGGAATCTCGCTAATCCATTCATGCGCGTCACTAATTAGATGACGAGGCATTTGGCTACCTTAAGAGAGTCATAGTTACTCCCGCCGTTTACCCGCGCTCGATTGAATCTCTTCATGTTGACATTCAGAGCACTGGGCAGAAATCACATTGTGGGAACGACCGCGAGGTGCGTCACAATGCTTTGTTTTAATTAAACAGTCGGATTCCCTTTGTCCGTGCGGAGTTGAGCCGGTGATTTCCCGCATACTTGGTCGCGGTCGCCCCTTGACTCACCCGCGACCGGCCGCGTCGTTGATCGGATCGGCCGGGATATCTAGCCAGTCGCAATCCCGAGATTCTGGATCCATTGCCGACTTCCCTTGTCCACATGCTCCCATCGACCAGAGGCTGCTCACCTCGGAGACCTGATGCGGTTATCAGCACGACTGGCCAGGAGCGGACCGCGCCCCGGGGGGGGGGCACCCCCCCCCCAGGGCTTCGCTCCCCCGGATGTTCAAGGACCGTCGACGGGTGCACGGACACCGCGCGATGTGCGGCGCTCTACCAACCTCCGAGCCCTATCGCCCATCGAGTCGATTCCAAGGCCCTCGGGTTGTCAAGAAGAAAAGAAAACTCTTCCCGCCGCCGCCGCCGGTGACTCCGGGTTCGTGCGCGTTGCCGCCTGCCGCCCTGCGCCAGTGAAGGAATCTTGACCTTCCCCCCTTTCGGGACTCGGGCCCGCGGGGGGCCCGTCGAGCGGGATTGCCCGGTCCCTTAGGATCGACTCACCCATGTCCAAGTGCTGTTCACATGGGACCTTGCTCCGCCTCGGCCCTCAACCGTCTCATTTGAGTAGTTGCTACTCCCACCAAGATCTGCACCCGAGCGCCGCTCCACCGGGCCTCGCGGCCACGGCTTTATGGCGACGTCGGCGCCCTCCTACTCGCGAGCCCGGGGCGGGCTCGCGGCCGGATACCGGTGGCGCGCTTGAGCGCCATCCATTTTCGGGGCTGATTGATTCGGCAGGTGAGTTGTTACACACTCCTTAGCTGATTTCGACTTCCATGACCACAGTCCTGCTGTCTATACCAATCAACACCCTTTTACTCTGGGTCAGCGCGCACTTTGGCACCTTGGTCCGGCTGTTGGTTCATCCCACATCGCCAGTCCTGCTTACCAGAACCAGCCCACTCGGGCCCGACATTCGAGTCCCGCGCTCCGCTAGGCAGCGGCGGGATGCGCATCGATTGAGAGTTTGAGGGTGGGTCGAGGTCGGCGCGACCCCGGAACCCCACATCATTAGCTTTACCCGATGCAACTGAGACTCGGTCCCGGCTTCTCTGGGGAGGATTTCGGAGGGAACCAGCTACTAGATGGTTCGATTAGTCTTTCGCCCCTATGCCCAAGTTCGAAAAGCGATTTGCACGTCAGCACATCTGCGAGCCTCCACCAGAGTTTCCTCTGGCTTCGCCCTACTCAGGCATAGTTCACCATCTTTCGGGTCCCACCAGGCGCGCTCCGACGCAAACCACTCTCGCGCGGAAGAGGCGGTCGGCCGGGGGCGACGCCCCCCATCGACTTCTCTGCGCCCCCGAGGGTAAACCGCTCGGCGACTCGCGCGCCTGCTGGACTCCTTGGTCCGTGTTTCAAGACGGGTCGATCGAGCGTCGGGACGACGCGCCGCGGAGCGCGCGCACGGGCGGACGCCGCGCCAGTCGACGGACGGGCGCTGGCGACGCCCGAGCGGGGCGCCGCGGACGGCCGCCCGGGCTCCGGCCGCTCGTGCCGGGGCCCGGGCCCGCGTCGGGCCGGCGCCGGAGACAGCCGCGAGGGCATCCGACGCCGGCACGCAAGACGCTCGAGCGCTTCCCTCCCGACGGTTTCAGGCACTTGTCACTCTCTTTCCAAAGTCCTTTTCACCTTTCCCTCACGGTACTTGTTCGCTATCGGGCTCTCGTGCGTATTTAGCCTTGGGTGGGATTCACCACCCGATTGGGACTGCACTCCCAAGCAGCCTGACTCCCCGGAGCCGCCTCGTGCAGCGGGAGCGGCGGAGGCCACGGGATTGTCACCCTCTCGGATGCCGCCCCTCAGCGGACTTCGCCTCCGCGCCCCGCAGAGAACGGCCCTGCACGCCACAACTCGCCCAGAGGCGATTCCCGGCGTGGGCTCTGCCCGTTTCGCTCGCCGTTACTCGGGGCATCCGCGTTCGTTTCTCTTCCTCCGCTTAGTGATATGCTTAAGTTCAGCGGGTAGCCTCGTCGGCCGTCAGGTCAAAAGTCGCACTTGTTCTTCCCGCAAGGAAAGAGTTGGCGGTCCACCGAGCCCGCGACGGCGCGCGCCGGAGCCCGCGCGTTTGCAAGGCAGCCGACGGCCGGGGCGGCCGGGGACCGGGGTATCTCAGCCGACCGGGCGCTGCCCCTGGAAAGGGCGCCACCCGGACGCGCCGACGAAGCCTTTCGCGAGAAGGGCCGTTGGTTGGAATGACGCTGACGCCGACGTGCTCTCGGCCGAGGCCTCGAGCACCATGTGCGTTCGAAGATTCCATGGTTCACGGAGGTCTGCAATTCACGACACATATCGCGTTTCGCGGCGTTCTTCATCGACCCGAGAGCCTAGCCATCCACCGCCGAAAGTTGTGGTTCTTTCGGATGCAATGCAAGTCAGGAAAAACATGTGGCCGCAGGCGTGCCGTTCCGCCATAGGAGCAACAGCCCACAGTCGCAATGGGAAAGAATGTGGTAATTCTTTCAGTAATGATCCCTCCGCAGGTTCACCTACGGAGACCTTGTTCCCGCCCTTGTACCTCCATCCTCTGTGCAAAACACCGTCACCTCCATGTCACTTGCTGCCCAAGCCGTCACATGCTGTGCGGCATGCCAATGTCACGCTGTTTGGACGAGCCAGGCAAAGTGTGCCTGAGGCAGCACGCCAGGCGGGCAAGCACGCGTGCACACGGCCCTGCGCGCGGGACAGGTGGCTGGTGAGGGTGGCCTCCGGGCGCCGGAGTGTGGCGCCTCCTAGGTGCATGCTCCCGCTGCTCAGAGTTGTTGGATTAGCACCAGGCGCCAGTGGGAGTGACCGTTCGGAAGGCACCACGCTCCCGGCGCGTATGGCCCCAGCGGGTAGCGTGAGTGGGAGCCCCCGCGGTCCGAGGTGCGCTTCCGGATTGCCACCTTGCGGGCACCCATTCGCGCCAGCCGCATTGGCGTGGAATGGCCTCCGCAGGCGACGGGAATGGGCACCCGCGAGGCGCAAGAGGCGCGGCAGGATTGGCGCCTCGCGGGCGCCCAATCCCGCCGGCCGCGTTGCGCTAAAACAGGCGCTGCCTATGGCGCGAATGGGCGCCTGCGGCGCGCGACGGGTCCCCTTGGATTGGCGCCTGAAGGGCAGACATTCCCGCCTTCAGTGGTGGCCTGGAATGGCGGCCGTCGGTGGCGGCCTTGCCCAGCCGCGAGGAGGCAGACCAGCTGCCGAATTGGCGATTCCCGGCCGCCCTTTCCCGCCACCCGCTTTCGCCTGGATTGGCCTCCTCGGGTGGCGGGAATGGGCGGCCGCTGGGCACCAACTGCGTGTGAAGACCCGCGCGTCGCGAGCGCCCATGAACCACCGCCGCGGCTGGCGGGAGTGGACGCCCGCAAATCGCAAGATCCGCGCCCTGATTGACGCCTGCCAGCCCCCCGTTGCCCCCGCGCGCGGTAGTCTGTAATGGCTACCGCGGGTAGCGGGCATGGGGGCCCGCGACGGGCGAGAGGCGTGGTGAAAATTGACACCTCGCGGACGCCCATTGCTGCCACCCGCGGTTGCCTGCAATGGCCTTCGCGTGTGGCAGCAATGGGCGTCCGCGAACCGCAAGATCCGCGCGGTGATTCGCATCTCCCGGCCGCTTATTCCCCCGCCCGACGTGGGCTGAAACAGGCTCCGCGGGTGCTGGGAATGGGCAGCCGCGAGGCAGCAGGGCCGCGGCCAAAATTGGCCCTTCGCGGACGCCCATTCCCGCAGCCCAGGGTACCCCCAAAACGGCTCCCGCGACCGGTAGAAATGGGCGCCCGCGAGCATGCACATCCGAGCCCTGATTCACTTCCCCAGCCGCCCAGTTCCCCCGCCCGCGGTAGCCTAGAAGACCTCCGCGGGTGGCGAGAATGGGCGCCCGCGAGGCAGCAGGGTCGCGGCCCAATTCGAACCTCCCGGCCCTGCCACCCACTCCCGCGCCGCGAGAACCTGCCTCCCCTCCCTTGCTGCCCTCTTCGCGCAACGCTGCAGCATGGCCTCGCGCCTCCACCAGCGTTTCGGGCGCGCCGTCGCTGTTTCCATTGCATCTCAGCAATTACGTGATATGCCAAAAAGGCCGCGCACCTCTGCACCAGCTGCGTAACTTGGGCCCATTTACTGGGCGTGGGCGCCCGCGCCCGCGATCGGGTCGTTACTGCGAGTTACCTGCGCAGGAACACCCCCGTGTCGACGTGAGCGGGCTTCCTAGCCGGCCAGGCTGCTTCCGGCCACATCCGCAAATTCTCAAATTCGCTACTGTAAATTACTAAGCGATTCCCAATGCGTATTTTCCCTTTTTTTCCGCAGAAAAAACACCTCTCATTCATTGAATTTCTGCTAATTTTCTAGTAATTTTTATTTTTGAAAATGCCGCCCCCGGGCGATTGGAGTAAAATGAGCACCATTGCATTCCTTGTAAAAAATAAATGAATTTTGCACCCAGAAACTTGAATTTAACATAACTTCTGAGTATTTTACGGGGATTCAAAGATAGCTGGGTCAGGTATGTTTTAGGTGTCATGGTTGCACATGTGAGGATGTCGTTTAACATTAGTAAATCTGCAGAAGCTTCCAGAGAACTTTCAGACAGTCCACCCGCTTGCGCAATTGGACCCTTTTGGGTGCAGTAGGGTCATGTCCATGGCATAGGGTGGGGGAATATTGTCATTTTATTAGAGTGCACTGATTGCGATTCGATGAAGCTTGGAGTATCTTCTCAATGATGGACAAAGAAATATGGAAGAATTTGCAACACAACGGTGATGTTGTCTGGGCATAAATGCAATTACTCTTCATTTCGTTTACACAGCTTTTTGGTTCCTTTTGGCTCCTTGAATCTGCCTTCCTCATGACAGCTCAGAAACTGCTGAGAATCAATGGTCATTCCAGACAATTCAGAACATGTGCATGTGTGCATTTGAGACCACTGCTCATGGATAAGACTGGAATGGCTTCCAATGAACTGTGACTTCGTTTTCTTTTTTAATTCAGTTGCTGTAGTCTAGTTCACGGAAACTTTGGTTTGTGTCCGTTCGATTTAGTGAACAGGCACATTTGGTGTTCTGTTGTTTCAGTCCACAATGTTGCATCCTCAAAACTTGCAGCAACAAGATCGTGTGTCAGCAAAGCTATTAAAACAAAGCGAAGTTCACACATAGAGTGAGCTGTGATTTCCAGTCGAAAATTTCCTACTTTCTTTCTGGGGTTTGTTGTTGCAAAGCTCATGAATATTGCTTTCCTTGTGCCAACTATGAGTCAAAGCATGACCTGCAAGTATATGTCAATTATATACGAATTGTGCATCATAAATATACTTGATTTCAAAGTTGAAAATAATAATTTTCTCGCATTTTCTGCAATGTACAGCCGTCAACCGTGCGTAATTTGGAGCTCACTTCACGCATCAAATGTAAACAGCCTGTATGGTTGCATTGTAGAAAACAAGGAATTGGAATTCGGAAATCATTTAATATCTACATCACAATAGGTATTGCTATCATGCTATTATACAATCATTTCGTTTCAGAACTGCTGCCATAGTTGCCGGAGTGCAGGCATTGGCTTATTGTATCCCATCCAGTCGCCTCATATCACAACTAATGTGTTGACTACGAATCATATGTTGCTGCTCAATCTCATGTAGGCTGCTACTTCATCAGTCGCCACGTACAATATGCATGCTGTTCTGGAGTGCAATGGCGTTGGGCAGGGGCGCATGGCAGCCATTGACCAAGACAGTAAGTTGGGAGCATCTGGCCGGCATGTTCTTTTGGGAATCAGGGCAGACAAAGCAGAGCTTGCGTTGCGCAAGCTGCATGACTTCGAACAGCGAACAGTACAAGACATGCGTGTTTGTGCACATTGTGGCATTGCACAATTTGGCGGCGACAATCCCAACACCAAATACAATATTGGGACACACTACATGCACCTCCGCGTGGATGATGTGAAGGAACTGAGCGTCGTGAAAATGATGCCGCACTATGCCAAGTATATGCAAACACGGGGCGCGGGTTGGTGGCTGGTCTGCCGGCAATGCCACGAGGACCCAGAACTAACGAACGGCCTCATCAGCTTTGGCAGTCGCTCGCACTGGAATGGGGTCGTTAGGTTCGATCCCTCGCATTTGATGTTGTTGTCCCTCATGCAAGTGGGGATCGAGTATTTCCCAAAGTCACGTGCGTTCATGAATGCGTGCAAGTTGCCACTGATCCGTAATTTAACGGATGGCTTCTTCGAAGCAATGGGTTAGCTAATGGGGTGGAGGGTGTTGTTGAGGCACTTGAGGACCACAGTATTGTTGTGCGGTCAGAGGATGGGCAGAAGCATTGGCGATTGACACGGAGAAGCTGCACAAAGCGTTGCATGGGCAAGTATAGGCTCACCATGATTCAATTCCCCACGACATGCGCAATTTGTAGAACGGTGTACAAATTTCAGGGGGCAACTGAGGTGGGGCCTATAGTGATCGACGTGCGTGGGTTTAACCACCCGCGGGTTGGGTATGTTGCTTTTAGCAGGGCGAGGTCGTTTGAACAAATCCACGTGGTTGGCGAGCTGACGGACGATGTTTTCAGAATGGCAGATTGAACAACAATGGGTGCACTATTTGAAAACATTGAACTTGTTTTGGGCCGGGCTGTACAACAACTTTTTTGGGTGTTGTGACTAAAGTACGCACGTGACAAAAGATGTGCTATAAAAGCAACATCCCTTGTTCTTTTGGAATTTTGCTGTCCTAATTTTGGCTTCTATATAATCCCATTCCTGCCCATCCTATGCTCCCAGAACCACACAAAGGCGCTGCCAAGAGTTGAACTTGGAATAGTAGACACGTCAGCACCCAATATGGTGACCATTTCACCACAATGCCACAACCCTATACTGCTATTTCCACAGCACAATCTAAAGATGTTAGAACCTACCATAATTGTGTGTATGGGTCAACTTTTCATTGACCACACAGCAAGACATGCGTGTTGCCAACCAACATCAACGCCATAACCCTATATTGTTGTTCTCCATTGTGCAATTTAAAAATATCACAACGTAACCCAATTGTGTGCATGGGTCAACATTTCATTCGCCACACAACAAGACATGCACACTACCACAACATCAATAAATATAATGACTACAAAGCTTGTACTTCTGCAAGTTCATTGAATTCAATAACCTATTTCAATGCTGATATGTGTGTTACTTTCCTTCAAACTAGCCTATTGTTTGCTTTGCCAGCCATACAACCATTTCCACACATTTGTAACTTGTTTGGTTGTGTCCACATGTGGCATTTTTCCCTGAACTACCCAGCCCTGTCTTCTCTGCCAACCCACAGCAAAAATACTATGATTACAACATTAGTTTTCTTGAACCACCCAACCTCTTCTGTGCACTGCCAAGCACCACGAAAAGATATTGTGACTACGAAGGTCGCATTTCCACATTCTCACGATCTATTTTGACTGTGTCCACATGCACCACTTTTTCGTCAAGTACCCAGCCATGACTCCTCCGCCAGGTTGCATCAAAAGATCCTATCACTACAGAGGTCATATTTCCACACATTAATAACCCAATGCAGCTGTGCGCGTGCACCATTTTTGTCAACTACCTTGCCAGCCATCCTAATAACCATCACATCTGTGTTAAACACAGTGTGTTTCTTTTGTCGCTGTTCTAATTTGCCTTTTATATAGTCGTATTCTTGTGTATCCAATGCTCCCAAAAGCACAGAAAGGCGCTGCCGAGAGTTGAACTCGGTGTAGTAGGCACATCTGCACCCAACATGGTGACAATTTCACCACAACGCCAAATCCCATTTTCCTATTTCCACTATGCAACCTAAAAATGTTTAAACGTCCCCCAATTGTGTGTGTATAAAATGTGCACATGACAATAGATGTGCTATAACAGCAACATCTCTTTGTTTGTGGAGTTTGGCTTACCTAGTTCTGCCTTCTATGCAATCCCATTCTTTTATGTTTTAATGCTTCCAAAACCACACAAAGGCGCTGCTGAAAGTTAAACTCGGTATACTAGGCACTTATACACCCAACATTATTACCGCTTCACCACAACGCCAAATCCCACACTGCTATTTCCAATGTGCAATTTAAAGATGTTACAACGTAACCCAATTGACTCCATGGGTCAAACTTTCATTCACCAAACAACAAGACATGCGCACTACCACAACATCAATAGATATAATGACTACAAACCTCGTACCTCTGCAAATTCATTGAATTCAATAACCTATTCCAATGCTTATGTGTGCATTCCTTTCCTTCAAACCAGCCTGTTGTTTGCTGTGCCAACCACGCAACCATTTCCACATATTTGTAGCCTGTTGGTTGTGTCCAGATGTGCTGCTTTTCTTTCAACTACCCAGCCCCGTGTTCTTTACCAGCCAACAGCAAAAGATACTATTATTACAACATTAGTTTCCTTCGAGCACCCAACTTGTTGTTTGCACTGCCAAAAACCACCAAAAGATAATTTGATTATAAAGGTCGCATTTCTACATTCTCACAATCCATTTTGACTGCGTCCATGTGCACCACTTTTTCGTCAAGTACCCAGCCATGACTCCTCCGCCAGGTTGCATAAAAAGATCCTATCACTACAGAGGTCATATTTCCACAGATTAATGACCCAACGTAGCTGTGCGCGTGCACAATGTTGTCAACTACCTTGCCAGCCATCTTAATAGCCATCACATCTGTGTTTCTTTTGTCGCTGTCCTAATTTTGCCTTTTATATAATCCTATTGTTGTGTATCCATTGCTCCCAAAAGCACAGAAAGGCGCTGCCGAGAGTTGAACTCGGTGTAGTAGGCACATTTGCACCCAACATGGTGACAATTTCACCACAACGCCAATCCCATTTCCTATTTCTACTACGCAACCTAAAAATTGTTAAAACGTACCCCAATTGTGTGTGTATAAAATGTGCACATGACAACAGATGTGCTATAACAACAACATCTTTTTGTTTGTGGAATTTGGCTTATCTAATTCTGCCTTCTATGTAATCCCATTCTTGTATGTTTAAATGCTTCCAAAACCACACAAAGGCGCTGCTGAAAGGTAAACTCGGTATACTAGGCACTTATACACCCAACATGATTACCGCTTCACCACAACGCCATATCCCACACTGCTATTTCAAATGTGCAATTTAAAGATGTCACAACATAACCCAATTGACTTCATGGATCAATTTTTCATTCACCAAACAACAAGACATGCGCACTACCACAACATTAATAGATATAATGACTACAAAGCTCGTACTTCTGCAAATTTATTGAATTCAATAACCTATTCCAATGCTCATACATGCATTCCTTTCCTTCAAACCAGCCTGTTGTTTGCTATGCCAACCACACAACCATTTCCACACATTTGTAACCTGTTTGGCTGTGACCATATGTGCCGCTTTTCTTTCAACTCCTCAGCCCCATCTTCTTTACCAGCCAACAGCAAAAGATACTATTATTACAACATTAGTTTCCTTCAAGCACCCAACCTATTGTTTGCAGTGCCAAGGACCACCAAAAGACAATTTGACTACAGAGGTCGCATTTCCACATATTCATGATCCAACGTGGTTGCGTCCACCTGCATAGGTGTTTCGTCAAATACTCTACCATGGCCCCTGTGCTAGCTTGCATGAAAAGATACTATGATTACAGAGGTTGTATTTCCATAGATTAATGACCCAATGCAGCTGTGCGCATGCACAATATTGTCAACTACCTTGCCAGCCATCCCAATAGCCATCACATCTGTGTTTCTTTCCTTTTCACATTCCCTAACCTCACAACTATCAATAAACAACCACAATATGCTTGCCACAACACGTTCTGGGAGCCAACAGTAGCTCTAGCCACCATACATTTTGGGATTGAACAATAACCCAAGCAGACCACACATGCTGACTTAGTTACAAGGGCGGGATCGCTTCTAGGAGCGGAGCTCACTAGAAGCCTAGTTACGACTTCTCCATCCTCTAAACGCCAGGGTTCAAAGTGCTTCAGCGCCGCGCCGGAGCGCGGCGCTTCCGCGCGTTTCACCAGGACGTTCAATCGGTCGGAGCGACGGGCGGTGTGTACAAAGGGCAGGGACGTAATCACCGCGAGCTGATGACTCGCGATTACGAGGCATTCCTCGTTCAAGACCAAGAATTGCAAGAGTCTATCCCCGTCACGGGGCGGTTTTCAAGATTGCCCGGGCATTTCTGCCCAGGGCGCACTCTCTTCCCGCGCCAGTGTAGCGCGCGTGCGGCCCAGGACATCTAAGGGCATCACAGACCTGTTATCGCCTCAAACTTCCGCTGGCGTGTGCCAGCAGTCCCTCTAAGAAGCCGGCCGCCCGGCGGGCCGGACGGGGCTATTTAGCAGGTTGAGGTCTCGTTCGTTACCGGAATTAACCTGACAAGGCAACCCACGAACTGGGAACGGCCATGCACCACCACCCATGAAATCAAGAAAGAGCTCTCAATCTGTCCATCCTCGCCATGTCCGGACCTGGTGAGGTTCCCCGTGTTGAGTCAAATTAAGCCGCAGGCTCCACGCCTGGTGGTGCCCTTCCGTCAATTCCTTTAAGTTTCAGCCTTGCGACCGTACTCCCCCCGGAACCCAAAGACTTCGATTTCTCGTCAGGTGCCGGCGGGGCCTCATAACGGAACGCCCGCCGATCCCTAGTCGGCATCGTTTACGGTTGGGACTACGACGGTATCTAATCATCTTCGATCCCCCAACTTTCGTTCTTGATCAACGGAGACGTCCTTGGCAATCGCTTTCGCAGATGTTCGCCTTCCACAAATCCAAGAATTTCACCTCTGATAGTGGAATACGAATGCCCCCGACCGCTCCTCTCGATCATTGCTACGGACACCGCAGACCAACCACGTGCGGCCCACAGCCCTCTCGTGTTATTCCATGCTAGCGTATTCGGGCAGCCGCCTGCTTTGAACACTCTATTTTCCTCAAAGTAACCCGGACGGACGACCGCGGCCAGACAGTGAAGCCCAGCCGCGGCGGCCGACCAAAAAGGCCGCCGGACGTGCGGTGCGCGCCCGCGAGGGCGGACCGACGAAACGGGGCCCAAAGTCCAACTACGAGCGTTTTAACCGCAACAACTTAAATATACGCTATTGGAGCTGGAATTACCGCGGCTGCTGGCACCAGACTTGCCCTCCAATGGATCCTCGCTAAGGTGTTTGGGTTGTGCCCATTCCAATTGCCTGACTCGAAGAGCCTGACATCGGTATGTCTCGTCGCTACCTCCCCGTGTCGGGATTGGGTAATTTGCGCGCCTGCTGCCTTCCTTGGATGTGGTAGCCGCCTCTCAGGCTCCCTCTCCGGAGTCAAACCCTAATCCTCCGTCACCCGTAACGACCACGGTAGGCCCATATCCTACCGACCGGTTGATAGGGCAGAAGCTCGTATGACACGTCGGGCGGAGCCCGATCGGTGAGGTTGCCATGGTTCACCTGCGGGTGGCCGAAGCCAGTCGGTCGATGTCCGGCAAGCACGCCCCTCCCAAGAGTCGGGGTGCACGCGCGTATTAGCCCCAGGATTCCTGAGGGTATCCGTCTACACAGACCGCCAAGTGGATTATCGCTGAGGTAATGAGCCATTCGCAGTTTCGCCCTTCAAGTCGCTCATACTGAGACGTGCATGGCTTAATCCTTAAGACAAGCATATGACTACCGGCAGGATCAACCGGATAGCTTCTCGCGTTCCTTCGCCACTGGCGACCGCGTCTCCCATTGCCCGCTCTCGCGGACAAGGGAAAGCGCCGCCGGCGATGCACACACCAAGATGCGGGCGCGGCCACACGTTCTCTGAACGAGATGGGGCCGGCGCGCACCTCGCGGCACGTTCTTTCCCACCGTCCACGCATTGCACCCATGAGCGGCCGGCGGGTGGCCCGCCGGCGCGCCCCGGAAATTCTGCGGACCCCCATCCCGGGGACCGCCCTGCCAAGGACGCCGCAATGGCACATCTCTACCGCGCACAACTCCAGATCGATGCTCCGTGTCCTTGCAAACCGGCGCGCGCGCGCCACCAGCGACAGCCGACAACCTGCCGGTGCATGCTGGGGCGGCGGCGAGCCCATGCAACATCAAACGCCCTCTCACCACGCCACGCGCCCTCTGGAGCGGGGCCGCATGCGGAGCGTGCGCCTGTGCGCGCTGGATGCCACAATATTTCCAGGGGAGCCCCTGGACACGTTGCGTGCTCTCGCGGCTGGGCAACACCCTCAGCGGCCGCTGAACCGTTGCGTTGACAAAGTCAACAGCAGGCCTACCCCTTTCCCTTACATGCAAGGCGGACTGTGGGGGCGCTTGCGATGCTCAGCTCGTCCGTTCACCGCTTGGTCATGGGTGCGTGGCGCTGGGAATGCTCAACGGCCCCCCCGGCGATCAACAATGCCACCAACACGCCAACCAAAATTGTGTTAAATTGGCCTCGATTAGTGGCAGTTGCTCCCATCCTCCACTGCGACATCAACCACCCGACCGCGCTCACGATGGCTGCGCCTGATGGCCGCTGGGCAATTGGCCTCGATTAGTGGCAATTGTGTCCATCCTCCGTTGCAACATCAACCACCCGACCGCGCTCACGATGGCTGCGCCCGATGGCTGCTGTGCAAGTGGGCCCACACAGCCTCGCACTAGAGGTGGCCACTCAAAGATGCCATCCGGTCCGTTAGGTCCGGTTCGTTAATTTTTATCAGCTGTCCGTTAAATTCCATTAAAGAAAAAGGAAGAAAAATTCAGAAGAAACGAAAAAAATACAAAAATCGGAAAAACACCCCAAAAAATCACAACAACTGTGGCTAGTTGAAAATCTAGTATGCATAGGTTGAAATAAAATAGAAACATACTCTCTAATAGCGAATTCCATAAACTATAAGTATGAATAAAACCCAAAAATCCCCAAAAAATCCAAAAATCCGTTAATTTTTAGTTAATTTTTGTCTTTTTTCGTTATTTTTCGTTAATTAACGGAAAATTAACGGAAATTAACCTCTGTCCGCTATTAACGGATCCGGGCGGCCACCTCTACCTCGCACCAAACGCGCTTGCAACTCGGGCAACTGTGTGTTAACAACCATGCTGCCACAAGTGCACTTTGGCGCCGCACGCCTCCCGGACTTGTTGCGCATCATGAGACTTTGCAATTGACAATTCTTGGACTTGTTTCTCCACTCCCTTGATTGCAAAACGCATGGTCGCCGTTGTCCTGGCCAATTCCCCTGATGGCGAACGCCTCTCCCAACACGATTTCCTCCTAGTTGTGGTTCCCTTTTTCGCCAAAGTTGAGAAACACGAGAAAATGCAGTCCCGGGTGGTGTAGTAGCACCCACTGTGGCCACCCTACGAATTGCAGTACTGTGCAGTGCTGCGACACTACGTGCAGTGCCACTCGCTACAGTGATAGCATGTGTTGCAGCGCCCCGTTCGCCATCATGTGAGAGCAGAAATTCTGAGTCTTCCCTGTTGTTGTTTGCAGCCACACTGTCACGTGCCCAAATCCATCTGATTAGACTGATGCTGGCTCAACCTTATGCAACGCGGTGCGTTGTTACGGCCGCTCTGGGCCCCTCGCAGCTCCATCGCTTCCGAGCGGCGCGGCGTCCCACACACGCTCTCCCCGCTGTCCGCGTCCATGGCGTCCGCTAGTTCGGC
>CAJHUC010000012.1:20000-27500 GCA_905146915.1 Ostreobium quekettii
ACGCAAACCACTCTCGCGCGGAAGAGGCGGTCGGCCGGGGGCAACGCCCCCCATCGACTTCTCTGCGCCCCCGAGGGTAAACCGCTCGGCGACTCGCGCGCCTGCTGGACTCCTTGGTCCGTGTTTCAAGACGGGTCGATCGAGCGTCGGGACGACGCGCCGCGGAGCGCGCGCACGGGCGGACGCCGCGCCAGTCGACGGACGGGCGCTGGCGACGCCCGAGCGGGGCGCCGCGGACGGCCGCCCGGGCTCCGGCCGCTCGTGCCGGGGCCCGGGCCCGCGTCGGGCCGGCGCCGGAGACAGCCGCGAGGGCATCCGACGCCGGCACGCAAGACGCTCGAGCGCTTCCCTCCCGACGGTTTCAGGCACTTGTCACTCTCTTTCCAAAGTCCTTTTCACCTTTCCCTCACGGTACTTGTTCGCTATCGGGCTCTCGTGCGTATTTAGCCTTGGGTGGGATCCACCACCCGATTGGGACTGCACTCCCAAGCAGCCTGACTCCCCGGAGCCGCCTCGTGCAGCGGGAGCGGCGGAGGCCACGGGATTGTCACCCTCTCGGATGCCGCCCCTCAGCGGACTTCGCCTCCGCGCCCCGCAGAGAACGGCCCTGCACGCCACAACTCGCCCAGAGGCGATTCCCGGCGTGGGCTCTGCCCGTTTCGCTCGCCGTTACTCGGGGCATCCGCGTTCGTTTCTCTTCCTCCGCTTAGTGATATGCTTAAGTTCAGCGGGTAGCCTCGTCGGCCGTCAGGTCAAAGGTCACTTTTGCTAATGCATTTGGCGGTCCACCGGGCCCGCGACGGCGCGCGCCGGAGCCCGCGCATTTGCAAGGCAGCCGACGGCCGGGACGGCCGGGGACCGGGGTATCTCAGCCGACCGGGCGCCCACCACCGAGGGGAGACCGCCCGGGCGGGCCGACGAAGCCTTTCGCGAGAAGGGCCGCTGGCTGGAGTGACGCTGACGCCGACGTGCTCTCGGCCGAGGCCTCGAGCACCATGTGCGTTCGAAGATTCCATGGTTCACGGAGGTCTGCAATTCACGACACATATCGCGTTTCGCGGCGTTCTTCATCGACCCGAGAGCCTAGCCATCCACCGCCGAAAGTTGTGGTTCTTTCGGATGCAATACAACTCGGCAAAAGAAATGTGGCCGCAGGCGTGCCGTTCCGCCATAGGAGCAACAGCCCACAGTCGCAATGGGAAAGAATGTGGTAATTCTTTCAGTAATGATCCCTCCGCAGGTTCACCTACGGAGACCTTGTTCCCGCCCTTGTACCTCCATCCTCTGTGCAAAACACCGTCACCTCCATGTCACTTGCTGCCCAAGCCGTCACATGCTGTGCGGCATGCCAATGTCACGCTGTTTGGACGAGCCAGGCAAAGTGTGCCTGAGGCAGCACGCCAGGCGGGCAAGCACGCGTGCACACGGCCCTGCGCGCGGGACAGGTGGCTGGTGAGGGTGGCCTCCGGGCGCCGGAGTGTGGCGCCTCCTAGGTGCATGCTCCCGCTGCTCAGAGTTGTTGGATTAGCACCAGGCGCCAGTGGGAGTGACCGTTCGGAAGGCACCACGCTCCCGGCGCGTATGGCCCCAGCGGGTAGCGTGAGTGGGAGCCCCCGCGGTCCGAGGTGCGCTTCCGGATTGCCACCTTGCGGGCACCCATTCGCGCCAGCCGCATTGGCGTGGAATGGCCTCCGCAGGCGACGGGAATGGGCACCCGCGAGGCGCAAGAGGCGCGGCAGGATTGGCGCCTCGCGGGCGCCCAATCCCGCCGGCCGCGTTGCGCTAAAACAGGCGCTGCCTATGGCGCGAATGGGCGCCTGCGGCGCGCGACGGGTCCCCTTGGATTGGCGCCTGAAGGGCAGACATTCCCGCCTTCAGTGGTGGCCTGGAATGGCGGCCGTCGGTGGCGGCCTTGCCCAGCCGCGAGGAGGCAGACCAGCTGCCGAATTGGCGATTCCCGGCCGCCCTTTCCCGCCACCCGCTTTCGCCTGGATTGGCCTCCTCGGGTGGCGGGAATGGGCGGCCGCTGGGCACCAACTGCGTGTGAAGACCCGCGCGTCGCGAGCGCCCATGAACCACCGCCGCGGCTGGCGGGAGTGGACGCCCGCAAATCGCAAGATCCGCGCCCTGATTGACGCCTGCCAGCCCCCCGTTGCCCCCGCGCGCGGTAGTCTGTAATGGCTACCGCGGGTAGCGGGCATGGGGGCCCGCGACGGGCGAGAGGCGTGGTGAAAATTGACACCTCGCGGACGCCCATTGCTGCCACCCGCGGTTGCCTGCAATGGCCTTCGCGTGTGGCAGCAATGGGCGTCCGCGAACCGCAAGATCCGCGCGGTGATTCGCATCTCCCGGCCGCTTATTCCCCCGCCCGACGTGGGCTGAAACAGGCTCCGCGGGTGCTGGGAATGGGCAGCCGCGAGGCAGCAGGGCCGCGGCCAAAATTGGCCCTTCGCGGACGCCCATTCCCGCAGCCCAGGGTACCCCCAAAACGGCTCCCGCGACCGGTAGAAATGGGCGCCCGCGAGCATGCACATCCGAGCCCTGATTCACTTCCCCAGCCGCCCAGTTCCCCCGCCCGCGGTAGCCTAGAAGACCTCCGCGGGTGGCGAGAATGGGCGCCCGCGAGGCAGCAGGGTCGCGGCCCAATTCGAACCTCCCGGCCCTGCCACCCACTCCCGCGCCGCGAGAACCTGCCTCCCCTCCCTTGCTGCCCTCTTCGCGCAACGCTGCAGCATGGCCTCGCGCCTCCACCAGCGTTTCGGGCGCGCCGTCGCTGTTTCCATTGCATCTCAGCAATTACGTGATATGCCAAAAAGGCCGCGCACCTCTGCACCAGCTGCGTAACTTGGGCCCATTTACTGGGCGTGGGCGCCCGCGCCCGCGATCGGGTCGTTACTGCGAGTTACCTGCGCAGGAACACCCCCGTGTCGACGTGAGCGGGCTTCCTAGCCGGCCAGGCTGCTTCCGGCCACATCCGCAAATTCTCAAATTCGCTACTGTAAATTACTAAGCGATTCCCAATGCGTATTTTCCCTTTTTTTCCGCAGAAAAAACACCTCTCATTCATTGAATTTCTGCTAATTTTCTAGTAATTTTTATTTTTGAAAATGCCGCCCCCGGGCGATTGGAGTAAAATGAGCACCATTGCATTCCTTGTAAAAAATAAATGAATTTTGCACCCAGAAACTTGAATTTAACATAACTTCTGAGTATTTTACGGGGATTCAAAGATAGCTGGGTCAGGTATGTTTTAGGTGTCATGGTTGCACATGTGAGGATGTCGTTTAACATTAGTAAATCTGCAGAAGCTTCCAGAGAACTTTCAGACAGTCCACCCGCTTGCGCAATTGGACCCTTTTGGGTGCAGTAGGGTCATGTCCATGGCATAGGGTGGGGGAATATTGTCATTTTATTAGAGTGCACTGATTGCGATTCGATGAAGCTTGGAGTATCTTCTCAATGATGGACAAAGAAATATGGAAGAATTTGCAACACAACGGTGATGTTGTCTGGGCATAAATGCAATTACTCTTCATTTCGTTTACACAGCTTTTTGGTTCCTTTTGGCTCCTTGAATCTGCCTTCCTCATGACAGCTCAGAAACTGCTGAGAATCAATGGTCATTCCAGACAATTCAGAACATGTGCATGTGTGCATTTGAGACCACTGCTCATGGATAAGACTGGAATGGCTTCCAATGAACTGTGACTTCGTTTTCTTTTTTAATTCAGTTGCTGTAGTCTAGTTCACGGAAACTTTGGTTTGTGTCCGTTCGATTTAGTGAACAGGCACATTTGGTGTTCTGTTGTTTCAGTCCACAATGTTGCATCCTCAAAACTTGCAGCAACAAGATCGTGTGTCAGCAAAGCTATTAAAACAAAGCGAAGTTCACACATAGAGTGAGCTGTGATTTCCAGTCGAAAATTTCCTACTTTCTTTCTGGGGTTTGTTGTTGCAAAGCTCATGAATATTGCTTTCCTTGTGCCAACTATGAGTCAAAGCATGACCTGCAAGTATATGTCAATTATATACGAATTGTGCATCATAAATATACTTGATTTCAAAGTTGAAAATAATAATTTTCTCGCATTTTCTGCAATGTACAGCCGTCAACCGTGCGTAATTTGGAGCTCACTTCACGCATCAAATGTAAACAGCCTGTATGGTTGCATTGTAGAAAACAAGGAATTGGAATTCGGAAATCATTTAATATCTACATCACAATAGGTATTGCTATCATGCTATTATACAATCATTTCGTTTCAGAACTGCTGCCATAGTTGCCGGAGTGCAGGCATTGGCTTATTGTATCCCATCCAGTCGCCTCATATCACAACTAATGTGTTGACTACGAATCATATGTTGCTGCTCAATCTCATGTAGGCTGCTACTTCATCAGTCGCCACGTACAATATGCATGCTGTTCTGGAGTGCAATGGCGTTGGGCAGGGGCGCATGGCAGCCATTGACCAAGACAGTAAGTTGGGAGCATCTGGCCGGCATGTTCTTTTGGGAATCAGGGCAGACAAAGCAGAGCTTGCGTTGCGCAAGCTGCATGACTTCGAACAGCGAACAGTACAAGACATGCGTGTTTGTGCACATTGTGGCATTGCACAATTTGGCGGCGACAATCCCAACACCAAATACAATATTGGGACACACTACATGCACCTCCGCGTGGATGATGTGAAGGAACTGAGCGTCGTGAAAATGATGCCGCACTATGCCAAGTATATGCAAACACGGGGCGCGGGTTGGTGGCTGGTCTGCCGGCAATGCCACGAGGACCCAGAACTAACGAACGGCCTCATCAGCTTTGGCAGTCGCTCGCACTGGAATGGGGTCGTTAGGTTCGATCCCTCGCATTTGATGTTGTTGTCCCTCATGCAAGTGGGGATCGAGTATTTCCCAAAGTCACGTGCGTTCATGAATGCGTGCAAGTTGCCACTGATCCGTAATTTAACGGATGGCTTCTTCGAAGCAATGGGTTAGCTAATGGGGTGGAGGGTGTTGTTGAGGCACTTGAGGACCACAGTATTGTTGTGCGGTCAGAGGATGGGCAGAAGCATTGGCGATTGACACGGAGAAGCTGCACAAAGCGTTGCATGGGCAAGTATAGGCTCACCATGATTCAATTCCCCACGACATGCGCAATTTGTAGAACGGTGTACAAATTTCAGGGGGCAACTGAGGTGGGGCCTATAGTGATCGACGTGCGTGGGTTTAACCACCCGCGGGTTGGGTATGTTGCTTTTAGCAGGGCGAGGTCGTTTGAACAAATCCACGTGGTTGGCGAGCTGACGGACGATGTTTTCAGAATGGCAGATTGAACAACAATGGGTGCACTATTTGAAAACATTGAACTTGTTTTGGGCCGGGCTGTACAACAACTTTTTTGGGTGTTGTGACTAAAGTACGCACGTGACAAAAGATGTGCTATAAAAGCAACATCCCTTGTTCTTTTGGAATTTTGCTGTCCTAATTTTGGCTTCTATATAATCCCATTCCTGCCCATCCTATGCTCCCAGAACCACACAAAGGCGCTGCCGAGAGTTGAACTTGGAATAGTAGACACGTCAGCACCCAATATGGTGACCATTTCACCACAATGCCACAACCCTATACTGCTATTTCCACAGCACAATCTAAAGATGTTAGAACCTACCATAATTGTGTGTATGGGTCAACTTTTCATTGACCACACAGCAAGACATGCGTGTTGCCAACCAACATCAACGCCATAACCCTATATTGTTGTTCTCCATTGTGCAATTTAAAAATATCACAACGTAACCCAATTGTGTGCATGGGTCAACATTTCATTCGCCACACAACAAGACATGCACACTACCACAACATCAATAAATATAATGACTACAAAGCTTGTACTTCTGCAAGTTCATTGAATTCAATAACCTATTTCAATGCTGATATGTGTGTTACTTTCCTTCAAACTAGCCTATTGTTTGCTTTGCCAGCCATACAACCATTTCCACACATTTGTAACTTGTTTGGTTGTGTCCACATGTGGCATTTTTCCCTGAACTACCCAGCCCTGTCTTCTCTGCCAACCCACAGCAAAAATACTATGATTACAACATTAGTTTTCTTGAACCACCCAACCTCTTCTGTGCACTGCCAAGCACCACGAAAAGATATTGTGACTACGAAGGTCGCATTTCCACATTCTCACGATCTATTTTGACTGTGTCCACATGCACCACTTTTTCGTCAAGTACCCAGCCATGACTCCTCCGCCAGGTTGCATCAAAAGATCCTATCACTACAGAGGTCATATTTCCACACATTAATAACCCAATGCAGCTGTGCGCGTGCACCATTTTTGTCAACTACCTTGCCAGCCATCCTAATAACCATCACATCTGTGTTAAACACAGTGTGTTTCTTTTGTCGCTGTTCTAATTTGCCTTTTATATAGTCGTATTCTTGTGTATCCAATGCTCCCAAAAGCACAGAAAGGCGCTGCCGAGAGTTGAACTCGGTGTAGTAGGCACATCTGCACCCAACATGGTGACAATTTCACCACAACGCCAAATCCCATTTTCCTATTTCCACTATGCAACCTAAAAATGTTTAAACGTCCCCCAATTGTGTGTGTATAAAATGTGCACATGACAATAGATGTGCTATAACAGCAACATCTCTTTGTTTGTGGAGTTTGGCTTACCTAGTTCTGCCTTCTATGCAATCCCATTCTTTTATGTTTTAATGCTTCCAAAACCACACAAAGGCGCTGCTGAAAGTTAAACTCGGTATACTAGGCACTTATACACCCAACATTATTACCGCTTCACCACAACGCCAAATCCCACACTGCTATTTCCAATGTGCAATTTAAAGATGTTACAACATAACCCAATTGACTCCATGGGTCAAACTTTCATTCACCAAACAACAAGACATGCGCACTACCACAACATCAATAGATATAATGACTACAAACCTCGTACCTCTGCAAATTCATTGAATTCAATAACCTATTCCAATGCTTATGTGTGCATTCCTTTCCTTCAAACCAGCCTGTTGTTTGCTGTGCCAACCACGCAACCATTTCCACATATTTGTAGCCTGTTGGTTGTGTCCAGATGTGCTGCTTTTCTTTCAACTACCCAGCCCCGTGTTCTTTACCAGCCAACAGCAAAAGATACTATTATTACAACATTAGTTTCCTTCGAGCACCCAACCTGTTGTTTGCACTGCCAAAAACCACCAAAAGATAATTTGATTATAAAGGTCGCATTTCTACATTCTCACAATCCATTTTGACTGCGTCCATGTGCACCACTTTTTCGTCAAGTACCTAGCCATGACTCCTCCGCCAGGTTGCATAAAAAGATCCTATCACTACAGAGGTCATATTTCCACAGATTAATGACCCAACGTAGCTGTGCGCGTGCACAATGTTGTCAACTACCTTGCCAGCCATCTTAATAGCCATCACATCTGTGTTTCTTTTGTCGCTGTCCTAATTTTGCCTTT
>CAJHUC010000013.1:0-10024 GCA_905146915.1 Ostreobium quekettii
TAACCAAAAATTAACGGATTTTTGGATTTTTTGGGATTTTTTGGTTTTATTCATACTTATAGTTTATGGAATTCGCTATTAGAGAGTATGTTTGTATTTTATTTCAACCTATGCATACTAGATTTTCAACTAGCCGCAGTTGTTGTGATTTTTTGGGGTTTTTTTCGATTTTTTTGGATTTTTTCGTTTTTTCTGAATTTTTCTCCCTTTTTCTTTAACGAAATTTAACGGACAGCTGATAAAAATTAACGAACCGGATTTAACGGATCGGATGGCACCTTTGAGTGGCCACCTCTACTGTGCACACTCCTTCCCCCAACTACTTGGACCTATGCAGGAATGAGCAGCCAACCCACCTCAAAGGGCCACAACTCCTTGGAGTTTCCCTTGATTTCCTTGAGGCCACAACTTGGGTAGTCCAACTGCCTCTCCAAGCCCTTAAGTACTGGTCGCTGGTGCAGTACTTCAAGTAGTACTGGCCTCAACGTAGTACTTTGGTACAGTACTGGCCTTGGTGTAGTACTTGGGTGCAGTGCTGGCCTTGGTGTAGTACTTTAGCACGGTAGGAGAAGCCTCAGTACTTGTTACGGCTCAGTTGGGCGCCTCCTGGCACTGCGGTGGCCGCCTGGCCTGGCCGGATGCCGCTCCGGGTGCTGTGTCACCCTGCGCAGTCCTACGTCAGCCTGCGCCCCTCGCGCGCCACTCCGGGGTGCTGTGTCACCTTGCGCAGCGTTGCGTCAGCGCGTGCCGTGCCGGGTGCGTGCTGTACCAGTGCCGTTGTCACTGCGCAGTGTACCGCCGCCGGGGGGGGGGTGCCGCGATGCCTCTCTGACGTCGGATTGGTGCCGTGATGCGGCTGACTACCCCCTCCGAGGTGCCTGGGTGCTCCTCCGCCGCCGACCCGCCGCCTCAGCGCGTGGCGAGGGTCGCGCTCGCTCCGCGCTCGTCCAAACTCCGCCGCGAAGGCCTGGGAAGGCCTCCCGCCGTCGGGCGCCGGCTTTGCCACGGCGATTCGCCGATCGATGCTTCGATTCGGCGGTCGCCGGCCGGTACCCGCGTCCGCCTCCTCCGACCCGTCGAATGGCGACCCAATGCTTGGGCCGCCCCGCTCTTTCTCTCGCTCGCAGCCCTCCGCCGCGGTTCGCCTCAGCTTCCGTGCTCCGAAACCAGCTGATGGGGTGCTGGTTTTGTCGATGCGCGTTGCGCCGCCGCTTTGTCGCCCGAATGGCCGAAATGGCCCGCGTGGCCGCGATTGGCCGCGGCTTGACCAGGGCGCGCGCTCGTTGCACACCGAGGTTGTGGGCCCAGATCCCTGGAAGGTCGCTGAGTGCGCGGCGTTGGAGGCCGGGATGCTGCGAGCTCGGTCGCACGGATTGTGGTCCGATCCGCGCGATCCGGGAGGCGAGTTGCCAGAATCGCAAGCAACAATAATTACTGATGATCCAACCGCATGGCATTTGTGCGGCAGGGCGTACCGCGTCCCGGGTCGCCCGCCGTGGGCCCAAAAATGTCCCAAAACAACCGTGCTCAGTACAGCCGTCCCCCTAACTGCCACAAAGTACTGCAGCTGGCCAGAAATCACCCAATTAAAGGAGTACCTCCTCAAGGCCCTAATCCCATCTACTAGGGCCTTTAATCAGGCTGTCAATCAACATAATTTAAGACAATAATGTTCCCAATAAGAGGCCTCAGGGAACGGGGGAAAAGACAAGGGAGTAAACGGTCTCCCCAAGTAATTTCGTCACACTACTCCCCCCTTGGGGAAAGTTTTCGCCCCCGAAAACACTGACTCCCATAAGTCAGTACTCTCTACCATTACCCGATTGTAGACCTAACTAGGATCCTCAATGGGTTTGTCTCGGGCGATCATTTTCCTCAATTCCCTTGGGTGATCGAAATTTTGCTCTGGCACCCAAGAAGCATCGTCGATTGACCAGTCCTTCCAAAGGACTAGGTATTCCTTGACCCTCCTTTGACTGGGTCCTCTCCAACGCCACCGCAGAAGCTTCTCTACGTCATAGGGCTCGTTGTCCTCAGGCTCGACCTCCTCCTTTGTCTCCATAACAGTCGCGGGTGTCCACCTCGACACTCGGAATGGTCGTAGCAAGCTCGTGTGAAAAATCCTGTGGATCTTCCATGAGGTGGGAAGATCTAATTCGTATGCCACGGGTCCGACTCTGCGGGTCACGAAGAATGGACCTACGAACCTCCTCTTCAGCTTGCTGACAGGTGCGTTCTTCAATGTCAAATGTTGCGTGCTAAGAAGCACCTGATCCCCACTGTGGAACACCTGCTCTCTTCGCCGCTGATCGGCAAGAGACTTCTGTCGTTGTTGGGCCTGATAGACATACTGCATAGCCCTCTTGAAAGTCTTCTGCATTCGAGATACGAAAACATTGACACCCTCTATGCGCGTGGTGTCCGCATCCCGAATCAAGTCGATGGGTGTACATGGCTCATAACCATAGTTCAAGTAAAATGGCGTGTACCCCGTAGACTGGGAGACGCTGTTGTTCATAACAAACTCCACCATTGAGAGGTATTTTTCCCAGTCGGCTATCTCTAACGAAGACTCATGGATAGTGCATCGGAGAACCATCTCCACCACCCTATTCATCACCTCCGTTTGTCCATCTGTCTGTGGGTGGTGTGCACTAGACATCCTCAGCCGACTCCCAAACATCCTCCAAAGTTCGCGCCAGAACTTGGACACAAATCTGGGATCTCTGTCTGATACAATGGAACGTGGAATTCCATGATGTTTTCCAACGTTGTCCCAGTAGAGTCGAGCGGTCTCTGCCGCCGTGATGGTCTGTCTCACTGGTATCAGATGTACCATCTTCGTAGCTCGATCCACTACTGTCAGAATTCCATCGTGTCCATGCTCACTGATGGGTAATCCCATGATATAGTCCATGCCGACGTCGACCCATTTTTCCTCAGGGAGTTTCAACGGTTGTAGGAGTCCTGCCGGTACCCTATGGACGCTCTTCTCTATCTGGCAGACCTGACATCTGAGAACGAAGTCTCTAACGTCCACTGTATGGTCTGGCCAATAGAAGTTCTGCTGGACTTTCTTGAGCGTCTTGTGGTACCCTAGATGTCCGGAGTAGGGAACTGTATGTAGCTCCCCCATGATCCTCCTCTTGACCTCCGGTACATCGGGTATAACCACCCTCCATCGGTGTACCTCTGTGTCCTCCTCTCTACTGTGCACCTCCAACAATCCATGAGCCCTCCGATAGACGTGGGTGCCTATGCGAACGGTCTGTACCTGGGACGAATCCAACTGCCTCATGATGTCGTCCCATCGTACGTCCTCTTCATATCCTCTCGCTATCTACTCCTTCAGAGACATATCCAAAGTTATCCGCGTGGATGTCACGAATAAAGAATGGATTCCCTCCTCGGTTCCCTCTGTCGCGGGAATCTCCAATTTGGACTTTTTAAACACGTCGTCCAATTTCCTCTGTATAGCGTCATCAGACTGATCATCCTCTCCTAACCTCAACCTCTGGACCAACGACTCTTCCTGCGCCCGCACATCCACCATACTGCAAATGTCCCTGATGCTCCGACGGGACAGGAAGTCTGCAGGGTTGTCCTTTCCCGGAATGTGGACAATATCGCAATCGTATCCCTGCAAGATCTGAACCCATTTCCAAACCCTCCTATTAACCGACGGTTGGTTTGGCAAATTCTTCAGACTGTCGTGGTCCGTCTTGATGGTGAAGTGGTTGCAGGCTAGATAATGCCTCCATTTTCCAACCGACCACACGATGCCCAATAGCTCCCGCTCGTAAGCACTGTACCGAGTCTCAGCAGGGTTCATCTTTCGGCTCTCATAAGAGATAGGTTGAAGTCCACTGCCGAAGTCCTGCTGGAGGATGGCTCCAACTGATACTTCTGAGGCATCCGTTGTCACCACAAACTCTCGGTCAAAGTCTGGTAGCTGAAGAACGGGTGCTGTCACCATAGCTGTCTTCAGTCGGTTGAACGCCTGCTCCTCTATTTCACACCACTTCCACTGTCTGTTTTTCTTCGTGAGGTCTGTCAGTGGGGCTGCAATCTCGCTAAACCATCTGATGAACTTCCTGTAGAAGTTTGTCAGCCCCAAAAAGGATCGGACGTCTGTGACGCTCTCAGGGGTAGGCCAATTCAGAATTGCCTCGACCTTGGATAGTGAGGGCTTCACACCACTGGCCCCCACGTCAAACCCGAGGTACTCGACTTCAGTCCTGAAGAACTCGCACTTCTTCAGATGTCCATACAACTTCTCCAACCGAAGTCGATCCAACGCTGCCCGGATGTGTTTGATGTGTTCCTCTAATGTCCGGCTGTATATCAAGATGTCATCGAGGAACACCAATACGAATTGGTCAAGGCCGTCTCGAAGGATTGTGTTCATGATCCTCTGAAACGTCGTTGGGGCATTGCACAATCCGAAGGGCATAACCAAATACTCGTAGGAGCCGTAACGACTCACGAAGGCTGTCTTGTGAATGTCCGACGCTCTCACTCTGATCTGGTGATAACCGGAGGAGAGGTCGATCTTCGTAAAGTATCGGGCTCCGTGAAGCCGATCTAACAACTCCTCGACCTTCGGTAGGGGGTACCTGTTCTTCACTGTGATCTTGTTCAGAGCCCGATAGTCAATACACATCCTCCATTTTCCGTCTTTCTTCGGGATGAACAAGATTGGAGCTCCATACGGACTAGAGCTCGGTCGGATCCAGCCCTGCTCCAAGAGTGCATCGATCTGTCTCCTCATCTCATCAAGTTCAGCACTGCTCAGTCTGTAAGGACTTCTGTGAGGCGGTGCTTCCCCTGGTATCGTCTCAATCTTATGATCGATCACTCGCTTGGGCGGAGGCCCATGTGGAAGTTTATCAGGGAAGACATCTCTGTATTCCTCCAGTGTCTCTGCCAATCTATCCCTGATAGCTGGATCAGCCTCCTCCACCTTCGTCCGTATCACCTGCTCTACAGGTACCTCCAGAGTCACTGGTTTGGACTGCTGAAATGTTCGGCGTCTCTCGCCCTCTGTACTGCCCTTAGCTGCCCCTGCCTTGGCCTTTCTCCTCTTACTCCCATCATCCGGCTGCGAATTGGCTCGAAGAACACACAAGAACATAGGCTCGTTCGTCTTTTTGGCCCATCTCACCGCCTGTTTCATCGACATGAAATCGATTTTTGTTCTTGTGGTCTTCACCCCTGACGATTTTGGAGATCGGGAATCCACTTTCTCTGGATTTTGCACATCAACTACTCCCCCCTGGGGAGCATCTGCCGTCCTCGGCGATGTCCGCCCCGCATCCACATGCGTCCACTCTGCAGATGTGACGTGGTTTTGTTCGTTGGAGCCGGCATGCGCCTGCCGTCGCCCGGTCCACCCCTTACGGGTGACCTCGGATCTCCGCCCGATGGCGTGCAGATCCGGCATAATCAGGGCGCATGCTTCTTCGGAGTACGCAGCAGGGCCCGGGGCCGCGGGGTCGCAAGGCCTGCGTCCTTCAGCCGGTGGCAGCAACGGTCATGAGACAGCGGGGCGCTGCCGCTCTCAACCATCCAAATACCCGTCCGACCGTCACACCTCCGAGTGTGCTAGTACATAAAAACACGACCACAATGCACTGTACAAAATAGGCCTCCGGTCACCACCAAACAGCTCCAAAACTCCCCGTACTCGGCCCCCATCATCCAGGCTGCAGTACATAAAGTTCTGCACCTTTAAGTCACCCATAAATCAGCATATTTAGACAATAAAGGCCAAGAGGTAAATCAAACTATCATACTATAAATATAGAGTTGTACACCATCATCTAAAGATAATGAGAAAAAGAAATGGTCCACTGCGCCTACCCCAAGTGTTTCCACAACAGTACTCCCCCCTCGGGGTAGTTTTCGCCCTCGAAAACCAAAGTCCTCTTTTTGGCTGCCCAGATCATGCACCAACTATAAAGTCAATACTCGACTGGTTAGTTTTTGTATGGACCACACTCCCATTTTTTTCCATCTATGGTGTGGATGACACACTCCCTCAAACATCCAGAAAAAACTACCTTTCATTGTTATATTAGAGATTCTCGTCCTTGTCTTCCCTGTCACTGAGATATCTTAGTACCATTGCAACGACTTTGCGATTGGCTTCTCATCCATAGGTTCCTCTATTTCCTTGCCAAAATCCACTGATTCCCACTCCATAATCCACTGATCAACTTGGAGCCGCTGGCACTCTATACCCAATGGATATAATGTATAGCCATGAAAAAGCCGTTTCACCTGTTAACCGCCAATCAGCTAATCACACATTTTTTTTCTTTTTGCTACCAGATGAATTTCATATGGATGGACGTCTCTACCCATAGAAATGCAATGTACTCTGTCGAAAGATTTCCCAATGTATGACCACTGGACTCCTTTCCTATGCATCTACAGCCAAATCATCACCCTATCAACTGCCTGAGTAGATCTAAAAATCAACGACAAAGGTCTGGCTTCATGCACCAAGCGTCCCATACCACTGGTGTATCACCCTCACCCTGTCTGCAACTCCCGTGACTCACAAAAAGGCAGATATCCACTATGATCTGGGATAATGATCACCAAACATCTGCAATCTAAATTGAAGATCCATCCCATGCTTCCACCGTTCCTCAAGAGATCCAACACTGCAAACGCTCAATGAGTTTTCACCTTGGCTTATTACTTCTGTTGCACATCCATAAGCCACCAAGTCGTCCAACAATCATAATGCCCTCTGTACAAGTGCTCTAGGTAGACTACCATATAACCACATACTCTACCTAGTGTGTATCATGTTTGGCTCTAATTTTAGTTTCCATTTCTCTTCATGGTTACCAGTTGTCCGTTGAACTTCATTTTTGTTGCTCTTGCCACAAGAGCAGTCCCAGAACTGAGCTGATCCACAACAACCCAGCTACCTCAAAGTATTTATCAGACCAACACTATTCATTTTTTTTTTCACTCAGGTCCGATACTTTTCCGGCTAAGGCCAATTCGCTCGATTTTGATACTGAAGTATTTTTTTGTTCTCCGACCATCATCAAGACTTCCTCAATTTCGATACAGAAAAAGTCACCACTTCTTCGACCGTTATCAAGGTAAAACTGATCATTTGTCATCCAGGTTTCTCCCCCATGCGACTATCCATATATCAAGTTACTGAGAAACAACTGGATTTAGTATAGGTCACGATTCCTAAGCCCAGTAAACTGCCTTCTGAACCACTGATGCACCGCAGACGATTTCGGTCACCCCCTATTTTAAGCCCGGAGATCAGCACTCGAATGCATACGGCGCCTCCTATTATAATGCCGGGAGGGCGCTCGTGGCGACTTTCGGCATCCTCCTATTATAATGGCCGGGAGGGACATCCACTGGCCAGGCTACCCCTATTTTTATACCGACCGGGGGAACGCCTCCAAAGTACCCAGTTGCTATCCAGAATCACAGCTGCTCAAGAACATACACCGACCTCTATCCACTCGCTCATGCATCTGACCAGTTATTGGCCCACAAACATCACAGCAAAGGCCCCCACCATATCCAGCATTATATGACCTCGATGTTTGTGCCTAAGGAAAGGCAACCTGAGACATGAAGCTCGCTAACCATCTGTCCGCTGGTCCCCTCACTATGGCTACACCCCCCCTGGGGTACATCGACGTCCTCGGCGATATATGACAAGGCAACCCATATACCCTGCCACTCTGCTCACTGCCGTGCCAAGTACTCATGGTCTCACAGCTGTAGAAACCATAGTCAAACATTTTCTGTCCCCAGTTGCACTTGGGGTATGACACCAACATGCACTGAAGAGATGGAATAATGTGCTATCGATAGCAGACCTCTATAGATGATCTGACACCCTGTCACATCCTAACCTCCAGACCAACTGCTCCCATCATCAGATACCACTATGCAGTTTTGTAGAAATGAAGGTCAGATAAGATGCCACTAGTGCTCCTATACACATAGCACTGGGAGCTACTCTGGTAGTAATCACTCGTAGACCACCAGATTCTCCAATCAGATAGGTCATGGTTATGGACAGTCGCAGCTAGTCATGTGCGAGACCCACTACTCCATCAACTCACAACCTTGGCATACCTATGCCTATCACCACTGCTAAAACCCTCAGAACAGTGGTCCTGTGAATCCAGTTCTTGGGACTGGGGTGGCCCACAGCAATAAAACTGGACCAGTCTCTATCCTCTCACACTGCAACCCAGGGTCCTCGCCACTCTTGGCAAGGGCTGATCCCACCTGAAAAGGCGCCCTGTAAAGTTGCATCCTAAAGACTGTAATGTGCTTCAGCTCGGAGTCTTGCCAGGCCTGGCATCTTTTCCACCCTGCGCCTTCCTCTACGACAACACCAAAATTGACGCATTTTGATCCGTAGCTGAGCTAAGTGGAGGAATCAGGTTATCTGGTACACCTGTCCCCAAATTTCTGCGATGCTACTAAACTGGTAGAGTGTGAACCAGTTTGTCTCTCTGACACCTGACTCAGGAGTCATCGCCTCTGACCCGGCAGTAATGCTGAACTGCCTCCCGGTGCCTCTCACCGGCCATCCCTAATACCATCACAAGTGACTATGATTGCCACTATGGGCTTCTCCTGAATCTCTCAATCATCCACTAAGACCAGACCCTAACATGCATACATAGAGTACGGGTGAAAATAACTCTGTGCATGTGGGGGATGCCAGAGATCCAACCTGCCCATCCGCGATCAAAGAAATCTCCAGAATAAAGAATTATCGAATACACGAGTTTGAACCACTGCATTTTTTTTTCATTGTCAGATAAATAACCTGCCCATTTATCACAACCACCACAACCAAATATCAATTGTTAATCCCCATTGTTTTTTCTAGAAGTTCCAGCTGCCTTTGGTCAAACTACCCATCACTCGTCTTATAATTCCCTCAGGCAACCTACAACAGGATATCAACCATTGCTTCCCTACCAATATGGGTTCGTCACTCAGTGGCCCACCATAAAATCATAAACCTCTAAGAGTCTAGGCCACATTTTTTTAACCCATACACCTGTCAGTTGTGTCTTATCATACCAGCTATGAAGACTCGCTTGATTCCACATGTCACAGCAACTCAAGATAAGCTCCCCAGACAGCTTTTCCTACAACTTGAGTTATACTGTGCTATCAAGTCGAGTAACAACCCAACCATGACTTACTCCCTCTGTGCCAATGCAGAGTACCGCGAATGCTTTTGCAGCTCCTATCAGATCACCTTAGAGCCCATGATTGCTCTAAAGTCCCTCCAGTTCACCACAACACCTCTCTCACGTGAGTGGTGTTTCCTCCCATGGTGTGACTGGATAACCTCAAAGCCTGCTCATATCAATATAAGATCTGATTTGCCACATAGCACTGTTGTTGCTATAGTAGTCTTTCCTGCACTGACTTCCAACTCATGATCAGATATATAAGAAAGGCACCACTTTTGTCCAACTCAATGCCCCTCAACTGGCATTCCCTACACCTCTGCACATATGCACCCAATAAGAGAACAACCACAATATCCAACTCACGTCCCCCCTACTGATCTGCACATGTGTTGTATCCATTTACTGACTTGGTGTTCTTCTTGGTCTTGGATTATTGAGGCTGGTCATGAAGGGTCATCAACCGGGCCGAGGGCCTGTACCTCGCTGCCGTATTACCCGGAATTTAACTGGGCCGAGGGCCTGAACCTCGCTGCCGTATTACCCAGTGTTCAACTGGGCCGAGGGCCATAACCTCGCTGTAGTATTACCCAGTATATGAGCCGGGCCGAGGGCCTGAACCTCGCTGTCGTATTACCCGGTATTCAGCCGGGTCGAGGGCCAAAACCTCGTAACCGTAGTACCCGGTATCTGAAGGCTGGTAGAGTGTCTCAACATCACCCTAATCTCCCCAATACAGAGAGATGCAGTCTCTGTGACAGAATTCTGGTCCCACTATAATCACACTTTACAAAACCTCAATATCTTTT
>CAJHUC010000014.1:0-22486 GCA_905146915.1 Ostreobium quekettii
TTATGTGTTTTTTTGGGCAAAATGGTTGTGCTCAAGATTGTCCATCAGAAAATAAGGAAACTTGTGCGCAATATCGCCATTTCTGAGTGCACTAAAAAATAAGAGTATGAACGCCTTTAAAACACCATTTCTCATGCTTTATATCACAAGCTTAAGAAAGCTTTTACAAAAAAAACATGTATAGCACGGGTTCCGCTTCCCCCCCCCCACCGACCCCGTGCATTGACGCACTAGGCCCAGCAATATTCGCCTGTGTTTGCGCGCGCGGCGCGCGCAAAGGTACTCTTTTTTGTGCGCAATATTGTGGTTTTCTTGTCCATTGGGTGACCCAAAAATGGCCTGTTTGTGTGCAGGTTTGTTGTTGTGGCATTTTTCTTGCATTCCGCCTGTGCGCAAAATGCACGTTTTGTTGTTTTCTGTGTCCCTCTTACCGACATTTAGCACGAAAGCTTGTTCAGGCTAATGCATGGGGGCCCCCCGGTGGCAAGAAAGCGAGCGCCAACCTCGGCCAACCTAACTGAGTATCCCACCGCAGGGCGTTGGTCTGCAAGTGCTCCTCCACAACCCGGTCGGTCACCGCCTGCGAAAGGTGTGGTGGGAAGTCGGCATGGAGGGGCTGGGGGTTGCGGGTTGATGGAAGGTGGGATGCAAGGGAGGCTTGGGGGGTTTGGGGTGGAGGGACGGGCCGTTGATCGGGGCCGATCGCCAGAGAATTGCCGGGGGCCGAGATGCGCGTCCTTTTAGACTGCCAAGTGGAAGATGGCTGGCAACAATCTTGAGGGATGGCGCGGGTGGCCAGAAGGTCCTTGGGGGTAGGCAGAGACCGCCGGGAAGGCGTAGGGCACCGCGAAGTCGAAGGATCACTGGAGGCAGCCGCAATAGATGGTAGATCAGTAGCGTATGGGTTTAATGGAGCTCGGACGCCCGCGGGCTCGGATGGGTTGGCGTGTGGTTTTTCCGCGCACGCCCCGTGTGATAGATCGACGATCCCTCCGGCGGTTGGCCAGGCGTAATCGGCATGGTCGCTTGATCAATCTCGACATGGCGCAGACGTGGTGGGCCCCTTGGTAGAATGGCCTCTGCAGTGCGTCAGTCAGAAGGGCGGATTGGGTCCGGCGTTGCCTTCCACGCGGTTCGCAGGCAGGCAGTAACAACAAAATGGGATGTTCGCTACAGGGTTCCCAGCGTCTTGTCCCCGCGGTACACAGCACAGTTACATAGCCCTCAAGTCACCCTGTACTTAAACCACCATCCCCACAAGCACCCAGACCGTCCCCAAAGCCTTCATTTCAATGTAGCAAAATAGCCCGAAAATGGCCAAAATCCCAAAATCGCCTTGCTGCGCTCGATGCTGAGCCTCCGCATAGATAATTGGTCTGCGCGCCTTTGCTCGCATTTCACTCCACTCGAATAAAGAACCAAAGACAATGTTCACACAATAACTACCTCCCCCTAGGGGTAGTTTTCAACCTCGAAAGCAAATCGCTCGTCTGTCGGTTGTCTCTAATCCTCCTTGGGCTTGTCTCTTGGATCATCTTCTCTAATTCTCTGGTGCTTGTGAAGTTTTCTGCCGGGGTCCACGTTGCATCGTCAAGAGACCAGCCTGTCCACAATACAAGGAACTCCTTTTGTCATTGACTGCTTGGTCCTTGCCATCGCCATCTCAACAACTTCTCCACGCCGTAAGGCTCATCCTCCTTTGACTCTAGCTCTCCCACTGCAGGTCTAGTAGACATAGTCCACTACGATGTCCTAAAGAGGTGTAGCAAGCTCGTGTGGAATACGGGATGAATCTTCCACGTAGATGGTAGATCCAGCTTATATGCAACAAGTCCAATCCTCTGCGTAATGAAGAAAGGTCCAATAAACCTATGCTTCAGCTTGCGTACAGGTGGATTCTTGAGCTATAAGTTTTCCATACTGAGTAGCACCTAGTCGCTTGTATGGGACACCTACTCGCATCGTTTCTGATCCGCGTAGTTCTTCTACCTGTCTTAAGCTCTGCACAGGTACTGATGAGCCTTGGTGAATATCTTCTGCATTTGAGACACGAAAATGTTGACTCCCTTGTGGAAGGTGGTGTCAACATCTCGAATAAGTTCTGCCGGAGTACACGGGTGGTAGCCATAGTTCAGATAGAATGGCGTGTACCTGGTTGCTGTCAATGGAGTGTTGTTGATGGTGAATTCTGCTATTAAGAGTTATTTCTCCCATTGGCGAGGCTCTTGACTTGCGTGTAGTGTGCATCGCAATATCATCTCCACCACCCGGTTGATAACCTTTGTCTGTCCGTCGGTCTATGGGTGGTGCATGCTTAGCTTGCTTCCCAACAACCTCCAGAATTCCTACCAAAACCTAGAGACGAATCTTGGATCCCTGTCGCTGACGACTGATCTTGGAATCCCGTGTAGTTTCCCCACGTAATTCTTGTAAACTTGGGCTGTCTTGGCTGTTGTGATGGTCTGATACACCGGAATAAGATGTACCATTTTAGTAACCCGGTCCACAACTATGAGGATCCCATCTCGTCCTGATTCTGACTTGGGCAGTCCCATGATGAAATCCAAACCAATATCTGCCCACTTTTGTTCTAGTAGTTGCAGTGGCTGAAGAAGTCCTGCTAATTGTCAATGCACGCTTTTCTCTGACTGACACACTGGACAACTAGTCACAAATTCCCTAATGTCTAGCGTGTGATCCGGCCAGTAGAAATTCTGCTGTAATTTTTTCAAAGTCTTCTGATATCCCACATGTCCTGAGTAAGGCACCGAATGCACCTCCTCCATGATCCTTTGCTTGACCTTAGGAATATCAAGAATAACCAATCTCCATCTATTTACTCCTTCTAGTCCTTCACGATCATGAATCTCCAAGCAATCGTGAGATAATCTGAACTCCTTGCTTTTCTCTTGACCAGATTTTTCTGTGGATCTGACTGCAACTCATTAACAAGGTCAGCCCACCGGGGATCACTCTCATATGTATTCTTGGTCTTGTTCCGCACAGATGAATCCAATGAAATTCTTGATCTCGTCACAAGCAATGCAGAATAACACTCACTTACAATTGTTCCTACTCTTGATGCCTCTGTTCCCTTAAACACCTAATCCAGCTTGTTTTGGATGTGCTCATTTGTGACCTCCTTATCACCCAATCTCAATAGCTGTACCATTGACTCCTCATGCACTCTAATGTCCACCATGCTTTGTAGCTCCTTCACACTGCACCTGGACACGTAGTCTGCAGGGTTGTCCTTGCTTGCAATATGTACGATATCACAATCATAGCCCTACAACACCTGTATCCACTTCCAGACCCTACGACTCTCTGAGGGTTGATTTGCAAGGTTCTTGAGGGAGTCGTGGTTAGTCTAAATCACAAAATGCTGGCCAGCAAGGTGGTGCCTCCACTTGCCAATGGCCCACACGATCCCCAACATTTCGCGTTCGTACGCGCTATATCTGCACTCTGTCGGGTTCAGCTTCCTACTCTCATACGCCACTGGCTGCAACCCCTGACCGAAGTTCTACTGCAATATGCCTCCCACAGACACCTCTGATGCATTTGTGGTTACTGTAAACTCCCTATCAAAATCACGCAATTGCAATATAGGTGCAGACACTAATGTTGTCTTTAGCCTTTCAAAGGCTTCTTCCTCTTTTGGGCCCCATTCAAACTTGCGATTTTTTTTAGTGAGGTTGGTCAATGGACTGGCTATCTCACTAAACCACCGGATAAACTTTTTGCAAAAATTTGCCAGTCCCACAAACGAACATACATCACGAACACACTCAGGGATTGGCCATTTAGCTATCGCATAAATTTTTGATAGCGATGGTTTTATTCCATATTTCCCCACATCAAATCCCAGATACTCCACCTTGGTACGAAAGAAGTCACACTTTGCCAATCTTCCATAGAACTTCTCTGACCGTAGGCGATTCAAAATACTGCAAAGATACTGTATGTGTTCCTCTCTGGTCCGATTATACACCAAAATATCGTTGAGGAATACTAAAACGAATTTGTCCAGCCCATCTTATAGAATCGTATTTATCATCCTCCGAAAAGTGGCTGGGGTGTTGCACAGGCTGAAGGGCATGACGAGGTACTCAAAAAACTTGCATCTGCTGATGAAGGTGGTTTTCTCCATATCAGATGCTCGTACTCAGATTTGATGGTATCCTGAGTAGATGTCGATCTTGGTGAAGTAATGCGCCCCATGTAGTATGTCCATAAGTTCCTCGACCTTCAGTAGTGGGTAGCGGTTCTTCACAGTAATGCGGTTCAAGGCCCTATAGTTAATGCACATACGCCACTTTCCATCCTTTTTGGGGATGAAAAGTATAGGCGATCCATATGGGCTTCAACTTGGCCGTATCCAGCCCTGCTACAACAGCGTCTCTATTTGTCTCTTAAGCTTATCCATCTTAGTTGGACTAAGCTTGTAGGGGCTCTTATGCGGAGGGTCTTCCCCGGGCACTGTATCAATCTCATGGTCTATCTGTCATTTTGGTGGTGGCCCTTAGGGCAGCTTGTTCAGGAACACATCCTAAAACTCCTCCAGTGTAGCCTTGAGCTATTGTTGTACTGCTGTCTCGGCCTCTGCTATCTTCGTGTTTATTATCTCTGTCACCAGAAGATCCACTTTGATGGGGCCAGTCTCTTTCGATAACCGGCGCTTCTCACCTTCTGTCATTCCTTGTGCTCCTCCTGCCCTGGACTTGAACTTGCTCTTGGGTTTCTTTGCAGGTATATGTGAATGTGTGGCTCTGATCATCCCCAGAGACATCGGTTGTTCTGTTTTCTTGGCTAGCCTGGCTGCCTGCCTAAATGACATGAAGTCCATCTTCTCCCTCTTGGGCTACCTCACACAATGTCCTTCAACTTTGATATTCCTGGTAGTGGCATGGGAATCAGATGTTTGAGTGACTTGTGGCAAAAAATTTGAAACGTCTACCTCCCCCTGGGGGTGCAATGGCGACCCCGCCAAGCTTACTGCCTCTGGCTGTGTAGTCACTGCCTTGGACCCTGTCTTGGTCGATTTCCACTCTGAATTGGTCGAACAATATTCCCAAAACTGCGGTGATGACAATCTGGAATACAGCTCCCCCCATTTTCCAAATAAAAGGTTAGTAGAACTGTTCTATTGCAATATTGAAAAACTGTCTTAGAGACCGGATAGTCCCTTGTCCCTGATACCACTCGGCATTGTACTGGAATCATGGCCCTGCACCTTCTGTAGCTTGTCACCCACTCTCAGGTACACAATATTGGACCTCCAATCAATCAAGGGACTCAATGTGTCCAACCAATCTTTCCCCAAATTCACACTGATCCTATCCATGAGTGGCATCACAGTGAAATTGACATGGCACTAGATATCTCCGATGCTTACCAAGACCTGTGGCACCATCCCCGTCGAGACGATGATCTCCCCGTTGGCGAGCTCCAGGGATGAGTAGGCTCCCACAAAATGAAGAGGTGGTCGTAATTTCAGCTCATCACTCACAAATGAACGGCTGGCGCCACTATCCACCAATGCACGTATTGACGTGTCATGAATCACCACTGTCACAACGAGCAGTAGGTGATCTCATGATCCAGCACCCTGAGTCCCCAACTTAGTAGCAATTGGCGCTGGTTTGGCTTCCTGATTCCCCTGGCAATGCACACATGGAAGTACAACTACGCTTGCCTCCTCTATATCCTTCACTGTTGACATCATTGTGGGTATCCTTTCCTGTTGGGGAATGGATTTTGTAGCTACTTGCCCACTAGTCTGATGATTTGTCGGTGAAGCCAATTTTTGTAGTTCTGTCCGCAGTTTCCTTATGCTCCAGTACCGGCGACGCTCCATTCTTCTTCTCCACTACCTCTTTCTTCTTTGGCGCCTTATTTTTCTGGGACTAACTGTTTTGTGGCACAAAGCCCCTAGCTGCTTTGCACCTGTAGCCCCCATGAAACTCCAACTCCCTTCCGTTCAAAATGTCCCATTAGGCCATGCTCCAAACTCATTTTGGTAGCATATTTCAATTGCGTCGATCGTTGTACCATAGGATATTGTTGGAATGTCATCCTACAATTTCCTATATATTGAGCCAGTGCTGGCACGCGCCACTATGATGGACTTATTGATCTTGATATTTCTTGTGCGTGGCGGTGTGGTTCTGCCATCGCGGAACCATAAGTGACGGTGTAAAGTGGCCGTGTATTGATACTTGCCATAGGGAGTTGTGCAATGTTAATACAGATCCCAGGATTAGGACCAGCCATCAAGGATATCCGTTTTGCAAGCTTTTGTGCCATAACACTTCTGTTGCATTTGCATTAATCGGGATTCAAAGCAATTTTGCTTTGACATAATTGTTATGTTACCAACTCTGACTTAAAGGCTAAGCTCTAAAGCGAGAGGTTTCACACAACAATTCAGTTGAAAACCGAACAACGGATCCGCAATCGCGGAACCGCAATTGGCTCTTTTGAGGACCCTTTACAAGCTCGTGTGGAATTGTCTTGAGCCAGCTATGGTTCCGCGATCGCGGAATTGCAGTTGGCTGGTGAAGTGAATGGTTGTGTTGTTGCAGGGTGCAAGTACAATGCAATGCTGGCAGCCAAGCCAGTGGCCCCTCCGGCTGCTGACCTTGTGGTTCCGCAATCGCGGAACCGCAAACAATGATCCTCAGGTGCTAGGAGCCCTAGCATGCAAGAGTGGGGGCATGCTAGTTTTCTGAGCTCTGACCTTGGAAAGTCACGGTCTCTTGCCCGTCCACTTGCTGAGTGGACTTTGGATGCTCCTCGTCCACCAACACCAATGTTCCATCATCTCTGGCCTGTATATAGGCCAATCTAGGCCTCTGGTGGCGTCCCCTGCCTCGGCACGTCCTCCAGGCACACCACTCAGTCTGACTGCCGGATGGCCCGCAGCCTGTTGAGATCAGTATGAGCTAGGCTGGGATGATCCGCCACGCCCTATTCCACGATACAATCCAGGGGGATACTGCAGAGGTCTGTAGGCTGCAACCATGTTGCCTCCAGGTTGAGGTCCTCGATACTGCTGATTTTGCTATGATTGGGTCTTTTGGGCTGGCTGCTATTGCTGTGGTGGTCGCTGGCCCTGCTATTGCTGTTCCCTCTATGTTTGTCTGGGCTCGGCCTGGTCATCTCAGCCCCCCTTGGCAAACTCCATGGCATCCTCTAGCTATGAGACAAGCAGTTCTGCCTCTGCCATGGTCTTGGGGTACTGCTTAGCAGCGTCCAATCGGTATAGCTGCCGTAGCCTCAGCAGCCACTGCTGCAGAGTGGTCTTCTTGTCATATCCCAGCACCTTATGTAGGAGTGCACGGGTGCAAGCCATGTAGGCGCTCGCGTTCTTGCTTGACCATTGGTGCAAGTTGAGCAGCTCTGCCCTTGCCCGCTGTTCTCGCACTGGCGACTCGAATGTGGTCCTGAGCAATAGCTGGAGCTCAGCCATTGCGTCCGGTCGGCAGTAACCTCGTGCAATGTATTCTGCCTCCCACCAAACCCGAGCGTTGCCATGTAGTAGTAGAATAATGTAGGCCATGGCTTGACGCTCATCTGGTTGCACAAACTCTAGGTAGTTGTAAGGGGCGAATGCCCACCTTGGCTGGACGGGACTCGGCCCGTTTACCCGTTCGACTCGGGTTCCAGTCGGAGACGAACTTGACGGCAAGTTTTCTGGTTACATAAGTGTTCCGGTGTTCCCGTTTATATACCCCATGTCCAAGGCAGTCCAAGGGTCATGCCAGAATTGGGTGAGTCACCCAGATTCTGGCATACCCGCCCAGTTTGTAATTTGAACCTCCCCGATTCATGTCCGTTCGTCTCACCGACCCGTGGGTACCCAGCGCCACCCTTTACCGTATTGACCAATACGGCATTCATCCCCTTTGTCTATTTCATTATCACCCAGCCCAGTTGCCCTTAGTAAACCCCATTATGCAGCACTTCTAAAGAGTCCCTATTGTACAATGCCCAGTGCCTATAATATACAATGTTTCTCCCGTGTTAATATACAAGACAAACCCCTTTCTGCGCTAATGTACATAACCCCTACGGCTCCCCTCACATTCTTCCCCCCCTGCTACGAAGCGTCCTCGCAAGTTTTCTTCGTCCTTGGATGCTCCGGCAGGTTGGAAGGGTAGTATGCCGCTGGTCGTCCCCTTCGTATATTATTTGGCTCAGACCCAACTACCGCCCCAGGCTGGTTGAATCTGAACCGGCCACCAGTATCCCTCGGGCGTCGTCGTCTCGCCACCCGGCGCCTTGTTCTCCTTCTCTTCGCTGGTCCACCAGCGCCCTCCTTGATGTAGGGTCCAGTCACCCCCCCAATGGGGCTGGACGACATCGCGCCACGGGTCGTCATCCCCGCAGCCTCCCGCCACCCGTCGCAACCGCTTGCTTATAGACGACCGCGTCCACGTGATGCTCCAGGAATCTTGCGGCTCCAACCCCCGTTTCTTGGGTTTCGCTGCAGGTTGCCACTCGGACTGATCCCGAATGGTTGTGCCTGACTCGTCGCTGGCCGCTGCCGCCCAGCCATGCCCCCTCGTCATAGGCGGGACGTTCTGGCCGATGTCCAGCTCCTCGCCGCTGTCGGAATCGTCACCGGAGCCCCAGTTTACAGGGCTGTCCGGGCGTGGCCGGTTTACCAGCCCCAAATGGCGGCGCAGCTGTTCCACCGTATTGCACCTGTGGATGCGCCTGTAGATCTCGATCCAGTGCTCGGCACCGTGCACCATCTCGTCTTGGACGGGAGTAGCGAGGTGACAGGCTGCTGGCTCGGGGTGGTCGAGGGCGGCGGTCAGTAGAAGGGCGGTAGCCAACACTCCTGCCAATCCTATAAATAGGGCCATATTGTTCAGGACCCTTCCACTTCGTCGTACCCTATCACTGGGAAGCGCGGCAACCCTTGCCGTGCATATTTCTGGCACCGTCTTTTCGTCTGACGGGTCAGGCGGCGCCGGCTTGCGGTTGACGCCTTGACCGCCTGTTGACGTCTTTTGATCCGTCGCGTCGAACTGCCACATGACCACTGTAATACGCCTCCTGAGGCGTCTCCTTGCACGCCGCTTCACCGCCTGTCCCTGTACCGTTTTCGTGGCGGACGCATTCCCTTGTGGTACAGCCCTTGCCTTGATGTCCGGCGTCCTGGCCGTGACGTCTGCGAAGCTGCCATTGGGGGTGCCGTTTCCGCTCAGCTGGTCGGCTGCACCTTGCGGAGTCGCCATCTTTCTTTGACGTCTTCCGCCACTACCGTGACGTCCGCGCATTTAGTGACGACTTTGCCGTCTTGGTTCTTCTTGTCTTGTGTCTTCGAACCATCATAGTTATCAGCTCCAGACGTCACACCTTGGTCTTTGCCAGCGTTGTAGACGTCGCCGGTCTGACCCTCAGTGACCGTACTGACGTCCTTGCATCCTTGGGGTGACGGTACAGTGTTAGCTTCGCCACAGCTCCCTTCCTGTTCTGCTCTTTTCCCGTCGGTGTCCTTGTAGCAATCCTCGCTGCACGGGTCCCCCTCTGGATGGCTGTGGTCACCTTCCAAACTCATTTGCTGCCAGACGCACCGCTTCAGTCGTTCGGTTGGGTCGAATTTCACCTCCAGTTGTTCGGGTGCGGTGCCTTTCAACGGGGTAACGTCTTTGGCCTTGGTTTCGTTGTCATTCTCCTCACTCAGCGCTTCTTCGCTCTCGGCTTGTGCGAAATCGTCAGGTAGCTTCTCCCAAGGCACACGGCGGACGGGCCGTACCCTTTCGTCATCCATAACGAGGGCGTGCTCGTCCCAATCAAACCTTGGTCGGGCCTCGAGCAGCCACGGGATGCCCAGGATGGCATTGAAATGGCACAGGTTCATTTTGGTAGCTTCCACCTTGGTGACAGATGGGCCCAGCTTGACTATGAGGCCTTTATGCACTGGGCACCTGCCTCGGGTCGTTCCGTCCGCCAGGCAGATTGTCATCGAGCCCTCCACTTTTTCCACGCCTGGAAACTCCTCGAGGAAGGTGCAGTTGACGAAGTTCATGATCGCCCCGGTGTCGATTAGAGTGAGCCCTGGTCTTCCTTGTATCTTGACTTTAAAACACGGCAGCGTTGTTGTAACCTTTGTTTGGTTGCTGATGTTACCGCAGTAGTTTTCATCCAATGTCTCTGCTTCAGCGAATTCCAAATTCGTCACGGTGTGACGCCTTTCGCCACCATAGCATTTGTCATCTCTCGGTGCCACCGTGTGCTCGCCTGGTCGCCATTTCGTGGCGCAATTCTTTGCCACGTGCCCATAACCCCGGCAGCGGTGGCACTGGATCTCTTGGGGTCGTCCTTTCTGTATGTTATCCACCTCCATTGGCGTGGGTCCAGCTCGAGGCACGGGTCGAGCTATGGGCCGTTGTACTGGTGCGCCGACTTGGCTTCTTGTGGTCCCGTTAATTCTGAAGAGGATGTCATCCGCCCGTAGCGCATGACTCATTGCTTGTTGAAGGTTCTGCGGGTTGGCTCTTTCGACGTCCAGTCGTACCGCTGCTTTTAACCCACGCTTGAATCTGTCGAGACACTCGTCGTCACTAATTCCTTTGATGCGTGTCTTGAGATCCATAAACTTCCCAGTTTAGTCTTCCACGCTAGTTTTCTGGACGAGCCTTGCCAGCTCGTCACGTGCCTTCTGCCGGTCGTTGGTTACGCCGAATTGTTCCTCAGCTGCTTGAACAAAGTCCTGCCACGTTTGGACTACTCCTACTCCATGTGCTTCTACTAGGTTTTGCCACCACAGGGCAGCTGCTCCTCGGAACTGACTGGCCACAAACTCCACGCAGTACGCCTCGTCTTGGACGTGCATCAGGCGTAGATATTGTTTGACTTGAAATGCCCATTGTGTGAAGGTTCCCTGACGTGCGCCTTCGTATGTCAGTGGTTTGGTTGGCTTGACGGTCAGCAGGGCTGGCCGCTCTGGCTGCGGTCGTGTCCTGGCATCAGCCAGCGATGCGGCAGCTGCTACTGCCTCGTCTAGCTGGCTCTGGATTCGTTGGTTTATCTCGTTTTGTTGCACCTCCACGTGTCGCTCCAGCTGATTCCACCTGTCGCCCAGTACTTGCTCGATGGCCGCTTGTAGTTGGTCAGGCGAAGCTTGCGACGGGCTTGGAGACCGGCTGTGCACACTCTCCGGTTGGCTCATGTTGTTTGGTTCTGCCTTGAGGTTCCCCTTCTTGGTTTTTCCTTACGGGTCAGTCGTCGACCAACGTTTCTGTGTCGTTTCGCGCCTCGGGTCATCACCCGATGCTCCGGCGCTCACTTTTCTCCGGTTCTTGGCTCCTTATGGTTGTCACAATTGGGCAGCCCACGTCGCTGACGTCTCTCCTAACGAGCAGCTCCTGACGCCTATACCCTCGTTCTTAAAACTTCTCTTCCCTCCGCTTTTCTTAATTCGCCCTCGGGGCAGGCCTTTACGGGTGACGTCTCCGCGACGTCCAACCTTCGTTGCCCTCGGGGCGGCCTCTTCGCTGTCGCACTCCGGCGCACAGCGGAACGATCCTCGGTGCCCTCGGGGCAGGCCTTGCGGCTGACGTCTTCGTGACGTCCAGCCCTCGTGCCCTCGGGGCGGCCTCTTCGCTGTCGCACTCCGGCGCACAGCGGTACTTGTCCACTCTCTCCTTCCGGGCCTCGCGCGCAGCTGACGACTTCCCAGCGTCCGGCTGTGCCGCCCTTCAAGGGAATCCCAGCTCTCTTTGTGCCTTGGTGTCCCGCCGCCTCAGGTCGTGGGTCGGTCAACACGAAGCGCCGCCTCCTTGGGCACTCCGCTGGCTCCGAAACCAGTTGTAAGGGGCGAATGCCCACCTTGGCTGGACGGGACTCGGCCCGTTTACCCGTTCGACTCGGGTTCCAGTCGGAGACGAACTTGACAGCAAGTTTTTTGGTTACAAAAGTGTTCCGGTGTTCCCGTTTATATACCCCATGTCCAAGGCAGTCCAAGGGTCATGCCAGAATTGGGTGAGTCACCCAGATTCTGGCATACCCGCCCAGTTTGTAATTTGAACCTCCCCGATTCATGTCCGTTCGTCTCACCGACCCGTGGGTACCCAGCGCCACCCTTTACCGTATTGACCAATACGGTATTCATCCCCTTTGTCTATTTCATTATCACCCAGCCCAGTTGCCCTTAGTAAACCCCCTATACAGCACTTCTAAAGAGTCCCTATTGTACAATGCCCAGTGCCTATAATATACAATGTTTCTCCCGTATTAATATACAAGACAAACCCCTTTCTGCGCTAATGTACATAACCCCTACGGCTCCCCTCACAGTAATTGTCCACCTAGTGCAGCCAAGCCACCACATCTTGACTTTTATCTCCTGAAAACGGCGGTGGCTCCCTGAGCTTGATGGAAACGTTGAACAATGATGCCTGTGTTGGTGTAGTCCCTGGCATCATGGGTGGTGGTGGTCCAACCTGCCAATTTTCCTGCTAGCGATGATTGTATGGTCCCCAGCTTGGTCCAACTGGGCTGACCTGTGGATGACTGAATTATACTCTGTTTGGTCTAGCTGGTCCATGCGGGTAGGAACTGCCTATCATCATCTGGGTAGACACCTGTGGCCTAACTGGTGGTGGGTCTCGTGATGTGGTTGCTTGTGGTGGTGGTGCTAGTGGCATTCCTGGCGACATATAGGAGATGAATGGTGCTGATGGTAGTGGTCCCTATTGACTTGGACCAGCTGCTGCAGACGTAGAACTTCCTGGTGGTAGATTGGGCTGCTGATTGGGACCTCCTGAAATGCGGCTCTGTTGCTACATCTGGTGGAACTTCGTAGCGATCTCTTCCGCTTGTCGCATCATGGTCCTCTCACGCTCGGCAGCTTAGGTAGCGCTCTGGGCTTGTGCATGTTGTGTGCACGGGTCTGTTGATCAGACAGATTGGAAAGCTTCCAATTCGATCCGGTCAGCTGCTGCCTCAATGTTCTTGATTCGGCACGTGAAGTATCCAGATCCTAGCGTAGTGAGTTGATTGACTTCAATGCAGACACGGCAACCTCCATCTGCTTCTTGAGCGCTTGTTCCATCTGGCCCATGCGCTCCATGAACGACTTCTGGCCGTAAAGTCTTGCCTGTTGCAATTTCTCCACCAATCTCACTACCTTTGAACTCCTCGTGTCTGAATGTTGAGCAATGCTCAGCGCAGCTCCCTGCCATTCATGCAGCGCCTCCAAACCCGTCTTGACCTGCCCCAATGCTTGCAATGTCTCATTGCGCAGCACATGCATTTGTTGTAGTGCGGATGCACTAGCGTTGTATGCCTGTTGCGCTTGCTACCTAGCTACAACGCTTTGCTGGGTTGCATATTGTGCTTGTTGTCCAGTGATGGCACTCTACTGTGCGGCGTTAATCATAGTCTGCGTAACCACAGTTGCTGCAGCTGCAGCCGATAAAGAGGCTGCAGTTCCTTGCGATCCAGCCCCATGCCATTCCTGTGTCTGTTGATATGATCCGAATTGTGCCGGATCATATCCCCCAACACCGGTTGTCCTATCAATCACCCTTGCCGGCACCAAGCTGGTGCCCGGATTCGCATTCATGTTTGACACCGGCTCCCCCAAAGATGCATTACCATAAGTACTGAACCCCGGTAGTACATTATCCTGCGGTGCCAAACTGCCACCCATATCCTCCACCGGCGGCTACCGCGGAACATTCTAATTGACCGAGTCCCCCGATGTGGACATTGCATCATTACCCGTAGCGTTCCCGGCTCCGTCACCCATCATCGCACCATGCTGCGACATGGTGCCATGTTTGCACTTGTCCCACCACTAGCTCCCCGGCATAGGGTCACTTTCACACTTACCAACACAGGTCACAAATGCACTGGCACACTCCCCTCATGGCGTCGACACATCACAATGCTTCCACACCCGCCACAGGTGCACATCACTATGAACTTCACCAACACTGGCACTTGTACTGCTGCTCCGGCACGTGTCGCCCTCGATCACTTCAATCAATGTTGTACCGGAACAGACAGCTTCCCACATAGTTCCCCAGTGCGTTGGCACGTGTCACACAACAATCAAATCCCAAATCGGCGGCCAACCATGCCAGATGGCTGCTGCCGTGATGACTCACCGGCACGGGTGCACAGCACGACCCGTCCGATGTTCTGGAACCTCCCCTGACGGCGGCCCTCCCCTAGCACCCCCACAGCTCCTTGGATGGCGATGGCCCATTGTAGGGGCTTCCACTCCACCAGCGCCCGCTTCCAGATGCTTCCCCGCAATGGTGTCTAGCTCCAAAACCACTTGGCACGTGGCCTTTCCGCACGCACCCCGTGCGATGGATCGACGATCCCTCTAGCGGTTGGCCAGGCGTAATCGGCATGGTCGCTTGATCAATCTCGACGCGGCGCAGACGTGGTGGGCCCCTTGGCAGAACGGCCTCTGCGGTGTGTCAGTCAGAAGGGCGTATTGGGTCCGGCGTTGCCTTGCACGCGGTTTGCAGGCAGGCAGTGACAACAAAACGGGATGTTCGCTACAGGGTTCCCAACGTCTTGTCCCCGCGGCACACAACACGGTTACATAGCCCTCAAGTCACCCTGTACTTAAACCACCGTCCCCACAAGCACCCAGACCGTCCCCAAAGCTCTCATTTCAATGCAGCAAAATGGCCCAAAAATGGCCAAAATCCCATAATCGCCTCGCTGCGCTCGATGTGGAGCCTTCGCATCGATAATTGGTCCGTGCTAGGGATGGTACCCGGGTACAGGAAACCCGGGTACCCGGGGCAGGTACTGTTTTTTTAGTATCCGCCTACCCGGGTACCTGCCAACCCTTGTGCCCGGGTAGGCGGGTATGGGTACGTACCCGGGTACAGGCGGGTACTGGTGGGTACCCGGATTACCCGGGTACTGTCAATACCCGAGTCCGGGTATGAACCCGGGTACTGCACGTTTGACCAACGGTCGCCCAGTGCATGGCTTCGCACCCCGTTGGTTTCCGCGAAGGTCGCCCCCGTCCATATTGTGTGGCTGCGTCCGCAATCGTGCATAGCGCCGATGCTCTCCACTCACTGTTTGGGCCGTGCATTTGGAGATCTGGGGGCGCCGGCGTGCCACAATGGGGAATATGATAGGTTGGAATATGGACATGTTGCCACTTGGTCGATATGGGGGCGCTAGCAAACCGGAATCGGGGAATACGACGGGTTGGCATATCGACGTGGTGTTGCTTGGTCGATGCCAAGTGATGAAGCGGGGGAGGCCAGGATTGGTCAATGTGATCGTTGGCCAAAAGGCGTCCAGCCCTTTCCAAAGCGTTCCAGAAGAAACGCACGGTTCATGGAAGACAACGTCAGGTGAGGGGTGCCGTCATCGTCGCGGACTCCGTTAGACAACCGCCGGCCAAGCGCGGCGGAGCGGCATTGGCGGCGTGCGCCCGGCCTTGAGGTGCCGAATCGGGTACCCAAGTTCCGGAAACCCCAGGTACCCGGGTCCGGTTTTGCCACCCCAAGTACTATCCCTAGTCCGCGCGCCTTTGCATCGCATCTCACTCCGCTCGAATAAAGAACCAAAGGCAATGTTCACACAACATGGGCCCCCCAGTCCGGAGCTGGTGGGGAAAGGACGGGGCCCGGATGGAAGGCAACGGGCTGGTGAAGCCGGTTGGCCCGTCGGTGCCATAGAAGCTCCCGAGGGAGCATTAACTCAGATGGTAATGGAGTGAAGGCGGGGCGTCCCGATGTGGGGGATGGAAGGGGCGACCAGCGAAGTGGCGGAGGCATCGGTAGTGGGGTCCGCCTGCGAAGATGGGTCCAACCAGTAGCCACAGTCTGGAAGGGGGGAGCGAGGCCGGGAGGAGGGAGGGGCGGAGCCCCGCTGATGGGGTGCTGGTTTTGTCGATGCGCGTTGCGCTGCCGCCTTGTCGCCCGAATGGCCGAAATGGCCCGCGCGGCCGCGATTGGCCGCGGCTTGACCGGGGCGCGCGCTCGTTGCACTCCGAGGTGGTGGGCCCAGATCCCTGGAAGGTCGCTGAGTGCGCGGCGATGGAGGCCGGGATGCTGCGAGCTCGGTCGCGCCGGATTGTGGTCCGATCCGCGCGATCCGGAGGTGGTTGCCAGAATCGGCAAGCAATAAGATTATTGATGACTCAAACCACATCCATTTTGTGCGGCAGGATGCAGCGTCGGGTCCGCTTGATGAGCCAAAACAAAGTCACCCGATGCAAGAAAGGAAATGCAGCGGGCGTCCATGAAATTTGCCATAAAGTACCGCAGCCGGCCAGAAATCACCCAAATAAGAGAATGCCTCCTCAAGGCCCTAATCCCATCTACTAGGGCCTTTAATTGGGTCGCCAATTAACATAATTTAAGACTATAATGTTCCCCACAAGAGGCCTCAGGGAACAGGGGGAAAAGTCAAGGGAGTAAATGGTCTCCCCAAGTAATTCCGTCACACTACTCCCCCCTTGGGAAAGTTTTCGCCCCCGAAAACACTGACTCCCATAAATCAGTACTCTCTACTATTACCCGATTGTAGACCTAACTAGGGTCCTCAATGGGTTTGTCCCGGGCGATCATTTTCCTCAATTCCCTTGGGTGATCAAAATTTTCTTCCGGTACCCAGGAAGCATCGTCGATTGACCAGTCCTTCCAAAGGACTAAGTACTCTCTGACCCTCCTCTGACTGGGTCCTCTCCAACGCCACCGCAGAAGTTTCTCTACGTCGTAGGGCTCGTCGTCCTCAGGCTCGACTTCGTCCTCTGTCTCAGCAACTGTAGCGGGTGTCCACTTCGATACCCGAAATGGTCGTAGCAAGCTTGTGTGAAAAATCCGGTGGATCTTCCACGATGTAGGAAGATCTAATTCGTAGGCTACGGGTCCGACTCTCCGGGTCACAAAGAACGGGCCCACGAATCTCCTCCTCAGCTTGCTAACAGGTGCGTTCTTCAACGTCAAATGCTGTGTACTGAGAAGCACCTGATCTCCACTATGGAACACCTGCTCTCTTCGCCGCTGATCGGCGAGGGATTTCTGTCGTTGTTGAGCCTGATGGACATATTGCATTGCCCTCTTGAAAGTCTTCTGCATTCGGGATACGAAAACATTGACACCCTCTATGCGTGTGGTGTCTGCATCCCGAATCAAGTCGATGGGTGTACACGGCTCATAACCATAGTTCAAGTAGAATGGCGTGTACCCCGTAGACTGGGAGACGCTGTTGTTCATAACAAATTCCACCATCAAGAGGTATTTTTCCCAGTCCGCTATCTCTGATGAAGACTCGTGTATGGTGCATCGGAGGACCATCTCCACCACCCTATTCATTATCTCCGTTTGTCCATCGGTCTGTGGGTGGTGTGCACTGGACATCCTCAGCCGACTGCCGAATACTCTCCAAAGTTCTCGCCAGAACTTGGACACAAATCTGGGATCTCTGTCCGAAACGATGGAACGTGGAATTCCATGATGTTTTCCAACGTTGTCCCAGTAGAGCCGAGTGGTCTCTGCTGCCGTAATGGTCTGTTTCACCGGTATCAAGTGTACCATCTTCGTGGCTCGGTCCACTACTGTCAAAATTCCATCGTGTCCATGCTTAGTGAGGGGTAATCCCATAATGTAGTCCATGCTGACGTCGACCCATTTCTCCGCAGGGAGTTTCAATGGCTGTAGGAGTCCTGCCGGTACCCTATGGACGCTCTTCTCCATCTGGCAGACCTGACATCCGAGAACGAAGTCTCTAATATCCACTGTATGGTCTGGCCAATAGAAGTTTTGCTGGACTTTCTTGAGCGTCTTGTGGTATCCTAGATGTCCGGAGTAGGGAACTGTATGTAGCTCCCCCATGATCCTCCTCTTGACCTCCGGTACATCGGGTATAACCACCCTCCATCGGTGTACCTCTGTGTCCTCCTCTCTACTGTGCACCTCCAACAATCCATGAGCCCTCCGATAGACATGGGTGCCTATGCGAACGGTCTGTACCTGGGACGAATCCAACTGCCTCATGATGTCGTCCCATCGCACGTCCTCTTCATATCCTCTCGCTATCTGCTCCTTCAGAGACGTATCCAAAGTTATCCGCGTGGATGTCACGAATAAAGAATGGATTCCCTCGTTGGTTCCCTCTGTCGTAGGAATCTCCAATTTGGACTTTTTAAACACGTCGTCCAATTTCCTCTGTATAGCGTCGTCAGACTGATCATCCTCTCCTAACCTCAACCTCTGGACCAACGACTCTTCCTGTGCCCGCACATCCACCATACTGCGAATGTCCCTGATGCTCCGACGGGACAGGAAGTCTGCAGGGTTGTCCTTTCCCGGAATGTGGACAATATCGCAATCGTATCCCTGTAAGATCTGAACCCATTTCCAAACCCTCCTATTAACCGACGGTTGGTTTGGCAAATTCTTCAGACTGTCGTGGTCCGTCTTGATGGTGAAGTGGTTGCAGGCCAAATAGTGCCTCCATTTTCCAACCGACCACACGATGCCCAATAGCTCCCGCTCGTAAGCACTGTACCGAGTCTCAGCAGGGTTCATCTTTCGGCTCTCATAACAGATAGGTTGAAGTCCACTGCCGAAGTCCTGCTATAGGATGGCTCCAACTGATACTTCTGAGGCATCCGTTGTCACCACAAACTCTCGGTCAAAGTCTGGTAGCTGAAGAACGGGTGCTGTCACCATAGCTGTCTTCAGTCGGTTGAATGCCTGCTCCTCTATTTCACTCCACTTCCACTGTCTGTTCTTCTTTGTGAGGTCTGTCAGTGGGGCTGCAATCTCGCTGAACCATCTGATGAATTTCCTGTAGAAATTTGTCAGCCCTAAAAAGGATCGGACGTCTGTGACGCTCTCAGGGGTAGGCCAATTCAGAATTGCCTCGACCTTGGACAGTGAGGGGTTCACACCACTGGCCCCCACGTCAAACCCGAGGTACTCGACTTCAGTTCTGAAGAACTCACACTTCTTCAGATGTCCATACAACTTCTCCGACCGAAGTCGATCCAATACTGCCCGGATGTGTCTGATGTGCTCCTCTAATGTCCGGCTGTATATCAAGATGTCGTCGAGGAACACCAGTACAAACTGGTCAAGGCCGTCTCGAAGGATTGTGTTCATGATCCTCTGAAACGTCGCTGGGGCATTGCACAATCCGAAGGGCATAACCAAATACTCGTAGGAGCCGTAACGACTCACAAAGGTTGTCTTGTGAATGTCCGACGCTCTCACTCTGATCTGGTGATAACCGGAGGAGAGGTCGATCTTCGTAAAGTATCGGGCTCCGTGAAGCCGATCTAACAACTCCTCGACCTTCGGTAGGGGGTACCTGTTCTTCACTGTGATCTTGTTCAGAGCCCGATAGTCAATACACATCCTCCATTTTCCGTCTTTCTTTGGGATGAACAAGATTGGAGCTCCATACGGACTAGAGCTCGGTCGGATCCAGCCCTGCTCCAAGAGTGCATCGATTTGTCTCCTCATCTCATCAAGTTCAGCACTGCTCAGTCTGTAAGGACTTCTGTGAGGTGGTGCTTCCCCTGGTATCGTCTCAATCTCATGATCGATCACTCGCTTGGGCGGAGGCCCATGTGGAAGTTTATCAGGGAAGACATCTCTGTATTCCTCCAGTGTCTCTGCCAATCTATCCCTGATAGCTGGATCAGCCTCCTCCACCTTCGTCCGTATCACCTGCTCTACAGGTACCTCCTGAGTCACTGGTTTGGACTGCCGAAATGTTCGGCGTCTCTCGCCCTCTGTACTGCCCTTAGCTGCCCCTGCCTTGGCCTTTCTCCTCTTACTCCCATCATCCAGCTGCGAATTGGCTCGAAGAACACACAAGAACATAGGCTCGTTCGTCTTCTTGGCCCATCTCACCGCCTGTTTCATCGACATGAAATCGATTTTTGTTCTTGTGGTCTTCACCCCTGACGATTTTGGAGATCGGGAATCCACTTTTTCTGGATTTTGCACATCAACTACTCCCCCCTGGGGAGCATCTGCCGTCCTCGGCAATGTCCGCCCCGCATCCACATGCGTCCACTCTGCAGATGGCTCATATTCCCAGAATGTGGGTGAGCTCAATCGGGCGAATTGCTCTCTCCAGTTCTGCGTAGTTGGCGTGTCTCTGAGGAACGTAAAACTGCGCTGAAGACCGGGTAGACCTCTGTCGGTAATATGGCACTGAGTCGCACTCTCCACTTTAACTCCTTTGATCACCTCCAAATCACCACCACTCCTGATCACCAAGGAGTTTGCTCTCCAATCCACCAGGGGATTCACAATGTCAAGCCAATCCCGTCCAAGGATGACCTGAATCCCCTCCATCATGGGCACAGCTGTAAGTGAAACACGACTCTGTGCCGACCCGATACATAACAGCACATCTGGGGCTATCCCGGTGGAGACTACTGTCTCTCCGTTGGCAAGTTCCAATGAAGAATAAGCCCCAATAAAATCCAACGGTGGACGAGTCCTCAGCTGGTCGCTGACGAAGGAGCGACTAGCGCCACTATCCACCAATGCCGACACACGTGTGCCGTTCACCACCGCCTTCACCACCAGAAGCAGGTGGTCCTGTACACTCGGTTTAGGGTCTGGGGTGCCCTCAGCAGAAACCGGTGTCGTCCCAATCCTCTGAATCAACGACGTAGGGGTCCTCTCCACGAATGAAATGGACTTTGAAGGTACCACCTCCCCTTGTCGTGTTGAGACTAGTGCTACAGCTCGGCGTCTCCGACGGTACCGTCGTCTCTCCCTCCTGCGCCTCCACTTCCCCCGTCTCCTATGGCGCTTCCTCTGTCCGTAGCTGAGCGTATGATACTGGGTACAGCCCCTCTGACTAGGCTGTCCCAAAAGCTCCCGATGCAGTCCTGACTGGCCAGAGCGGGAGCCAGTCAGTTTCCCGACCTCGGACATGGGGAAACATCAGAATCCGACCCGGCTGCCTGCTATGCAGCCTCCCGATCCAACTGATCGGCCAATCCTCTCAACTCCTCACTGGTGGCTAGCACTGCCACCTTGGGCTTCTTCTGGCCGCTTTTGCCCTTTCCACGACGGTCAGGCCCATCGTTCCTCCTGGTGTTGGGAGGGAATGTAACAACACCCGAGGGACGTGGGGGATAGGGCTGGCGACTAGTCTGCCCCTGACCACTAGTCGAAGGATACTGACGGGTAAACTGTCGTGGCAGAAAGAACTGTTTCTTCTGCACTGGCGGCTGCTGCTGCTGGGTACTCTTCCCACTATCCCTTGGTCCACCCGTCTGCCTATACCGCTGGCTCTTTTTCTTCTGTTGGTCCTGGTTGCCTGATCCTGATGCCTTTTGCTTGGACGAATCCTCACGTCCGCCCTTGCAAAACTCCATGGCGTCCTCTAATCTGCACACCAGGGCCTCTGCCTCTGCAAGAGTCTTGGGGTAAGCCTTTGCCACCTCTAGTCTGAAAGGCTGTCTCAACCCCAATATCCACTGCTGTAATGCCGTCTTGTAGTCATAGCCTGGGACCTTTGTCAACAATGTCTTCATGCGAGCCATGTACGTGCTCGCTGTCTCCGTCGACCTCTGCTGCAACCTCAATAGCTCAGCTCGAGCCCTGTTTTCACGGACAGGTGACTCGAACTGGGCCCGCAATAGCATCATCAGTTCCTCCAACGTGTCCGGTCTATGTCCACCCCGTGAAGCCAACTCCGCCTCCCACCAACATCTGGCGTTCTTCTGCAAACGAAGAATGACGTAGGACACTGCCTGCAGCTCGCTTGGTTGAACAAGAGCCAAATAATCTTTCACCGTGTTCAACCAACAGACGATGTCCTGGTCTCTGTCTCCTGTAAATGCTGGTGGCTCTGGTGGCTTGATCGACACGTTGAAGAGGGACTCTTGAGCCTTCTCCAAAGGCTGAGAGAACACCCAGGGCTGTGCAAACGGAGCTGAAGGCTCAATCTGCATGGGCTCAGGCGGGGTCATCCTGGATGTGGGAACAGGTCGTGAAGTGCTAGCCTGTCCCCCAGATGCCTGACGCTGCAACTGATCGAAACGCGCCGCTATCTCCTCTGCCTGCTGCATGATGGTCGTCTCCCTAGCAGATGCCTCTGCTGACCGCTGATCCTGCACCTGCTGGGCTCGCGTCTGCTGCTCAGAAAGATTAGACAACTTCCAACTCGATTCTTGAAGTTGCTGCCTCAGCGATCTCGATTCACTCTGAGCGGTGTTCAACTCCTGTTGGACTGAATCAAGCCTCTTCACCGCTCCGTCCGAGATGCTCATCTGCCTCCTCAATGCAGTCTCCAACTACTCTAATCGAGACTGGAAGTCCTTTTGATCCTCCAAACGGGCTCTCTGGAGCTCCTCCATCATACGAACGGCCTCTGAACTGCGCGCCGCGGAACTATGAGCGATACTGCGCGTCTCCACCTGATCCTGATGCAATGTCTGCATCCCTGTCTGAACCTCTGTTAACGTCCTGTTTGCTCCCTCTTCTAGCTCATGAGTCCTCTG
>CAJHUC010000015.1:0-21421 GCA_905146915.1 Ostreobium quekettii
TGCATCCAACTGTGGATAGTTTTGGCCGGTACCGAGTGTCCTTTGTGCCTTTGCATGCACGACTGTGCCTGTTGTGTATTTCGCCTTAAACAACCATCTCCTGGGATCACTTGGCTGCATGGGGTGCCTGCTTCTATATCTTGCTTGTGTGACTAACAATGTGCATATGACTTCTGCAGTTGAGGCACATGGTGAAGGCGCCCGAAGTCCATTCCTCGGGCTCATTATCCAAAGAGGATGCAGCACAGGCTGTGCAGCAGAGTTGGCTAGACACGGCATCACCCCCACCTAAGGGACCACTACGTTTCCGACGATCAAGACGGAGAAGACGGGCCCCATGCTCCCCACTGCACATGGACCCAGTGGAGGCCGAAGTCGAAAGGTGGTTTGATTTAAAATGGACACCAGCATGTGAATATCAAAAAAAATGGAGTGCTGGGGATTGGTGGGGTGAGAATCACACCAGCTTCCCCTGGGTGGCCATGCTTGCACATCGAATATTAGCAACACAGGTGAGTGGGTGAGTACAATTGGCTGTGCATATATACCAAAGTGCCCTTATATGAAATATGGAGTTGAAAGGAAGGAAAGTACTGAATATCTTTGGTTGTGTTGCAGGTTTCCAACGCCAGCAGTGAATGCTCATTTTCTAAGTTTGGTTTTATTGTGATGCTAACTAGCTATGCATATATGCCACAGAGCCCTTATGAAGTTCACAAGCTGAGAAGTACTGAGTATTTTTGGTTGTGTTGCAGGCCTTCAGTGCCTGTAGTGAACGCTCATTTTTGAAGGCTGGTCTCATTGTGACGGCCAAGCGCATGGTTCTCAAGCCCGAGAATGTGGATCATTTGAGCTTGCTAGGGTGGCAGATGGTAGAGAGTGGATGGTCGTAGCAGAAGCTAGCACATCAACGCAAGAAGGGGGGGAAGGGAGGGAAGGGAGGGGAGTAGTGACTTTGGATTCCAAAGTTTGGATCACCACCGGTGACCACCCTCGTTGCCCCGGCATGGAAACTGTGGAGTACCGCCGCAGTGAGGGTGCGGTACCATGGAGATAGAAGATAAGATATCATGACTTGTAATATTCCGTTGTCCTATGTTGAAGTGCACACCTTGAACACACTATGTTGGAGTGGTGGATGAACTTTGGGTATCATATAGATAGAAGAAAATTTTATTCAAAAAATGTGTCCCAACAAGTACTGCGATCGGTGGATAGACTTTACAGTTGCTGCCCTGGCATGGAAACTTCTGGAGTACCACCGCAGCGAGGGTGCGATAGGCAGAGATGGAAGATAACCAATCACGACTCGTACTATTCGTTGCCCGTTTTCATGTATGTTGAACTGTTGAACTTCGACGTACTATGTTGGAATGGTGGATGAACCTAGGGTATCATATAGATAGAAGAGAATTTCTGTGAGAAATGTGTCCAATCGAATAGTGCAATTGGTGGATGGGCTTTACACTCGCTGCCCTGGCATGGAAACTGTGGAGTACCGCCGCAGCAACCCATCGTTATATGTGATACGTATCACCCATTCCCAAGTATGTTGAGTGGCTCAACTGTGTTCAGAGGTGAACCCTTTTTGCCACCTGCCTCAGGTGATGTGGGTGTTTGTGTGTCCGCGTTTGGTATTACAACTATGCCGAACCCTTGCTGCAATGGCCGGGAAGACTTGCAATGGGAGTGTGGTACGCAGCAGTACCAGCCGTAGCAAGTGGTGCAGGATTGCATGCATACACTGGAACTTTACACATGGCTTGTGTGTTGTTCAGTTCTCCAAATCACTCCATGTATTACAAACCGCAAAATACATGACCTGGAAAACGCCCACACACATTTATCAAGCATGCAACCAATATAATTTGAGTTGTTGCAAAATGGAAACCCCTTGGCAACTTCGCCTTGACCTTGCCGTGGCTGGAAAGCAAGTATATATGGGTAATAACAGACCAAAATTATTAATCAACGGATATTTTGTTACGGACCGGACGCCGCACATGTCATCCGTTAGTTTAACGGCAAATAACGGTGAAGAAAAAATGAGAGCCAGATTTTGCGGATGGCAATATGGCAAATAGCAGACCGGATACTAGTGGACGAATATCACACTCAGTTTTACGGACCGGACTTAACGGACCGGACGGCACCCGAGTGTGGCCATGTCTAGTGATGGATAGAGTGCGGTCATGCAGGGTGTGTCAGTTGTTCCATCGACGGCAACCATCCAACCCATTTGGCTGTTGGCATATGCTAGAGAAGCTTGGCCAAGTCATTGGCTTGGATTTCATGGGACCTTTTCCTAAGAAGAAAGTGGGGGAGAAGCGATTTGTTCTTATCATCGTGGACATGTTGACTAGACGGGCGGGGGCGTGGGCTGTCACGGGTGCAAGGGGAACAAACATTGTGTAGGGGTTAAAGAAATGGGCACAAACACAAGGGACACCTTTGGTCTTGTGTTCTGACGTCTGCAAAGCCACGCAATCCAAGGAGTTGCAAGGGTGGTGCGCACAGGAGGGAGTGACACAGGAGTTCTCACTTCCTTACCATCACGCATCCATTGGGTTCGTAGAGCAGTTCAATCAAACACTTTTGAACCATTTGAGGCGCATGTGGGCAGAGGAACCCAAGTATTTCACCAAGGCTGTTGAGCAGGCCATAGAGATCTATAACAACACACTTTGTCTTCGCCAGAAGAGAACAGGAAGACTCGCACCTCTTTCATGTTTGGGTTGCCAAACCAATTGTGGAACAGTTCAAAGACCGTGTGGAGCAGGCTACATGAGTACACACGTCAACAACACGCAAAGGCAAACCACAGGACCAGGGGACGGCATATCCAATGGACATTTAGAATGGGGGACCAGGTGTGGTTGTGGAATGCAAAAATCGAAACACTCAAGGACAAGCTCGAACCATGGTGAAAGAGTCCGGGATGGTTGATTCGCCCTATAACGAATGCGGTTTGGGAAGTGCGGGGGCCAGAAGGAAAAGTATGGATTAGACACACAGATATGTTATGGCCGTATCAGGATGCAATTTAAAAAGGGATGAGTTTCCGGCGGGTGTGTATTTGGTGCAAGGAAGCGTGTGAGGGCAAGTGAACGGTTAATATATAATACATGATATATGGTGTGTTTTTGATGGAGGAAAGTAAATATGGTGGACATGGTGTTATGGTGAATATACATGGGGACAATGGAGATGGGGAATTATTGTGGTGACTGGTATTTAGTCAATACACTCATTATGTAATGTATCCGGCTATGGTTTTGCTTCCCGTGCCTGGGAGCGACCGTGTGTGAGTGTGTGCAAGACCAGTCAACTCGATATGGTTTTGGAGCTGGGAACGGACCCTGGGGGACCAGGTGTCCGATGGCGACGTGGGAAATGCCGCCATCCCATTTTTCCATCCCCGAGCGCCGCCATGGTTTTGGCGGTGCTCAAGTTGGTGGTGTTGTGTGAGGCGATGGTGGACTTGAGGTGCCGGGTGGAGGCCATGGAGTGGGATCGATATAGCTCATTCCAAGCAGCCATAGTTGGGTGGAGGGATGGGGAATGGAGGCTCAGGGGATTGGTGCACCAACGGCCTGGGCATCCAATGGCGTGGATGCTGAGCCACGCCCCTAACCCTACCCCACTCGGGATGGGGGCTGCGACCTTTCTGTTTCTGGGGGCAACAACCCGCCGACTGGCACAGCGGGGACAACCATAGATTGTGCAACAAAGGAAGGGGCAAGGAGACGATTGGAGGCGCAGGATGATGTGCGTTGAGCGGCGGGGTGGGCGAGTTGGACGGGTGCAACTGAATGAACTATTGGCGAGCGCGGAGCCCATTGGTGGCATGGTTATCGGTGTGTTCGTGGGCGATGCACCCGCCGAGGCACCCAATGGGGCCACGGGGCCCCCTCCGCCGGATGGCCGGCGGGCTTTGCGGGGCGCTCGTCTTGTTTGGATGCGCAGTGTGGGCCCAGGCCAGCGGATTGGCTAGGCGCGGGGCGGCCGTATGCACAATAGGTGCGCGCGGCGCCTTGCGGCCTGTGGGTGCAGCCGCTGGGAGGCAAGAGTGGGCACGAATAGAATTGCAGGCGATCGTGTGGGGTCGGTCGCATGACCCCCACACGCAGTGGTACACAATCAACATAACAGCGTATTGAATGTACCATATCGATAGTATCTCATCCCCGGGTACGGTAGGGGCCCCACCATAAGTACTGGAACTTCTATAAGCCATAACTCCACTACCGCTAACCCGTTTGGGATGATTCAAAGACCTATGGAAAGCTAATAGCCTCCTCTATCCCATCTAAGTACAATCTCGTGTCTATTATCACTTCCCAGTGTATAAATTGAGTAAACAGGCTACCCCCTAGTAGCTTACACAACAATACTCCCCCCTGGGGGTAGTTTCGCCTTTGAAATATCTAAGCAAAACCCAATGGCCTAGTTGTCCTCAATGGGCCGGTCCCTCTTGATCACTTTTTTGAGTTCTTTTGGGTAAGTGAAGTTCTCCTCTGGAGTCCAGGTAGCATCGTCCAATGAATAATCCTTCCAGAGCACTAAATACTCTTTGCGCCTCCTAACTAGCTTTCGTGCAAAATGTCGGTAAGGGAGTCACGGAAAACAACAGAACATGCATCCTCTTCTCTTTTTGTGCACTCAGAAATGGTGATGTTGCGCACAAATTTCCTTGTTTTCTAACGGCCAATCTTGAGCACAACCGTTTTGCCCAAAAAACACATAATCGTGATGTTGTGTGCAAGTGCAGCCTTTCGGACCTTACCGACATTTTGCACGAAAGGTTGCTTCCTGGAACTGGGTCCTGTCCACCGCCAATGCAGTAATTTCTTGACATCATACGGCTCATCCTCTGCAGGCTCTGTATCCTCAATCTGACCCTCCTGAGTAGGGTGTGTCCATTGGCTGGTTCTGAAAGGACGCAGTAAGTTGATGTGGAATATGTTGTGAATCTTCCACTTCTTAGGGAGGTCGAGTTCATAGACCACTGGTCCCACCTGACAAACCACAAAGAAAGGCTCAACGAATCGCCTCTTCAGCTTACGGATAGGTGCATTCTTCAAGTTCAAATGCTCAATCGATAGTAGCACCTGATCCCCACTACTCAGCCTCAGTTCACTTCGCTTTTGATTAGCTTGGGACTTCATTCTGTCTTTGGCCCGATTCAGAAATTTCAGAGCAGTTGAGAAATTCCTTTTGATCCGGTCCACAAATTGGTTGACCCCTTCAATCATGGTGGAGTCGTGATCCCAGATAAGGTCTATGGGTGTACACGGATGGAAACCGTAGTTCAGATAAAACGGCGTGTACCCTATGGCTTGCGTCGGACTGTTGTTGATCACGAATTCAACAGTAGACAGCATTTTCTCCCAGTTCGACTCTTCCTGCCCGGCATGCAAGGTACAGTGCAGGACCATCTCGACCACCCTATCCATCGCCTCAGTTTGACCATCTATCTAAGGGTGGTATACACTGAACATCCTTAGAGAGCTTCCCAGAACGTTCCATAGTTCTTTCCAGAACTTGGATATAAATCGTGGGTCTCTGTCGCTCACAATAAAATGTGGGATCCCATGAAGTTTCCCTACTGTAGTCCACTGGACTAAGTCCAGTAGACACGGACAGTGTCAGCAGCATTGATTGTCTGCTTGACAGGTGCAAGGTGCACCATCTTGGTGGCCCTGTCTACGACAGTAAGAATCCCGTCATTCTCGTTCTCTGATTTTGGAAGACCCATGATGAAATCCAAGCTCACATCTGCTCACTTTTGTTCTGGGAGCTTGAGCGGCTGTAGGAGTCCAGCAGGCACACAGTGGATGGCCTTCTCCTACTGGCACACTGGGCACCCCATCACAGAATCTCTGATATCAAGGGTGTGCTCAGGCCAGTAGAAAGTCTTTTGTATATTCTTCAATATTTTGTGGTAGCCTAGATGTTCTGAATAAGGGACCTCATGAAGTTCTCTCATTATTTGCTCTTTGATGTCTGGAACATCTTGAACCACCAGCCGCCACTGTGATCCCTGGTGCCTGTCGCTATCCTTCATCTCCAAAAATCCTCTCGTCAGCCGGAAGGATCGACCTCCAATAGTTACCACATTTTCTTGAACAGACTCCAGTTGGGATATGATGTCTGCCCAACAATCGTCCTGTCTTATGCCACTTTTAATCCTCTCCCTCATCTCTCTCGCCAAGGATATGCAAGACCTTGTGACCAGAATTGAAGGTCCCATTTCTTCTTCTTGACCCACCATTTGTGTCACCTCCGGTCTAGAGGTGGCCACCCGGATCCGTTAATAGCGGACAAAGGTTAATTTCCGTTAAATTTCCGTTAATTAACGGAAAATAACGAAAAAAGACAAAAATTAACCAAAAATTAGCGGATTTTTGGATTTTTTGGGGATTTTTGGGTTTTAGTCATACTTATAGTTTATGGAATTCGCTATTAGAGAGTATGTTTGTATTTTATTTCAACCTATGCATACTAGATTTTCAACTAGCCGCAATTGTTGTGATTTTTGGGTTTTTTTCGAATTTTTTGGATTTTTTTTGTTTTTTCTGAATTTTTCTCCCTTTTTCTTTAACGAAATTTAACGGACAGCTGATAAAAATTAACGAACCGGATTTAACGGACCGGATGGCACCTTTGAGTGGCCACCTCTACTCCGGTCTACTCTTCGCAAAAATTTGATCTAATTTTTTCTGGATCTCATCATCAGACGGCTTTTTACTTAACATCAACTTTTTTACCAATGACTCCTCTGCCTCACGGACGTTCATCAATTTTTTAATATCCTTAATGCTTTGTCTAGTGAGGAAGTCAGTAGGGTTCTTCTTTCCTAGTATGTGGACCAGGTCGCAGTCATACCCCTACAAAACTTGTACCCATTTCCAAATTCGCCTGTTGACTGCTGGCTGATTGGGTAGGTTTTTCAGCAAGTCATGGTCGGTCTAGATGGTGAAATGTTAGCATGCAAGATAATGCCTCCACTTCCCCACTGCCCACACGATTTCTAGCAGTTCCCACTCATATGCGCCATATCGAGTCTCTGCAGGGTTCAGCTTTCTGCTTTTATAGCAAATCGGATGAAGTCCTGAGCTGAAATCCTGTTGGAGTATTGCGCCAACTGACACCTCAGAAGCATCGGTGGTGACAGTGAATTCCCTCTCAAAGTCGGGTAATTGTAGGATGGGGGCGGTGACCATTGCCTTTTTGAGACCATTAAAGGCCTTCTTCTCCTGGTCACCCCAGATCCAAGGCTTGTCCTTCTTTGTAAGGTTTGTAAGGGGTGCAGCGATCTCAGAAAACCACAGGACAAACTTCCGGTAGAAGCTGCAGAGCCCTAAGAAGGACCGGACGTCTGTAACACTTTCTGGCGTCGGCCAATCCAAAATTGCCTTGACTTTTGATAGTGACGGTTTGATGCCGTCCTTCCCAACATCAAAGCCAAGGTATTCGACTTCAGTTCTGAAGAAGTCGCACTTCGGCAGGCGTCCGAAGAACTTCTCTAAACGTAGCCAGTCCAAAACTACCTTTATATGCTTGAGGTGTTCTTCCTTGGTATGACTGAATATCAAAATGTCGTCCAGGAAACCAACACAAAATTGTCCAGACCATCTCGTAGTAAATGGTTCATAATCCTCTGGAATGTGGCTGGTGCATTGCAGAGGTCGAAGGGCATCACTGTGTACTCAAATGAACCATATCTGGACACGAACGCCGTTTTGTGTATATCTGCCTCCTTTACCCGGATCTGATGGTATCCGGAGGACAGATCAATCTTTGTGAAATATTGGGCGCCGTGCAGACGGTCCATGAGCTCCTCGACCTTCGGGAGCGGGTACCGATTCTTGGACGTTATTTTGTTCAGAGCCCTGTAGTCAATGCATAGTCTCCACTTCCCGTCCTTCTTTGGAATGAAAAGGACAGGAGCTCCATAAGGGCTCGTGCTGGGCCGAATCCACCCCTGTGCCAGGAGATTGTCAATCTGACGCCTCAGCTCATCCATCTCAGCCACACTCAGCCTGTGTGACGGAATTACTTGGGGAGACCATTTACTCCCTTGACTTTTCCCCCTATTCCCTGAGGCCTCTTGTGGGGAACATTATAGTCTTAAATTATGTTAATTGACGACCCAATTAAAGGCCCTAGTAGATGGGATTAGGGCCTTGAGGAGGCATTCTCTTATTTGGGTGATTTCTGGCCGGCTGCGGTACTTTATGGCAGCTTGGCGGACGCCTGTACTTTGCACGGGTGACTTTGGTTGTTTTTGGGCCCACGGCGGGCGACCCGGGACGCGGTACGCCCTGCCGCACAAAATGGATGTGGTTTGAGTCATCAGTAATCTTATTGCTTGCCAATTCTGGCAACCACCTCCGGATCGCGCGGATCGGACCACAATCCGGCGCGACCGAGCTCGCAGCATCCCGGCCTCCAACGCCGCGCACTCAGCGACCTTCCAGGGATCTGGGCCCACCACCTCGGAGTGCAATGAACGCGCGCCCCGGTCAAGCCGCGGCCAATCGCGGCCGTGCGGGCCATTCCGGCCATTCGGGCGACAAGGCGGCGGCGCAACGCGCGATTCGAAAACCAGCACCCCATCAGCTGGTTTCGGAGCGCGGAAGCTGAGGCAAACCGCGGCGGAGGGCTGCGAGCGAGAGAAAGAGCGGGGCGGCCCAAGCATTGGGTCACCATTCGACGGGTCGGAGGAGGCGGACGCGGGTACCGGCCGGCGACCGCCGAATCGAAGCATCGATCGGCGAATCGCCGCGGCAAAGCCGGCGCCCGACGGCGGGAGGCCTTCCCAGGCCTTCGCGGCAGAGTTTGGACGAGCGCGGAGCGAGCGCGACCCTCGCCACGCGCTGAGGCGGCGGGTCGGCGGCGGAGGAGCACCCAGGCACCTCGGAGGGGGTAGTCAGCCGCATCACGGCACCGGTCTGACGTCAGAGGGACATCGCGGCAACCCCCCAGCGGCAGTACACCGTGCAGTGACAACGGCACCGGTACAGCACGCAGCGGGCACGGCACGTGCTGATGCAACGCTGCGCAAGGTGACACAGCACCCCGGAGTGGCGCGCGAGGGGCGCAGGCTGACGTAGCGCTGCGCAAGGTGACACAGCACCCGGAGCGGCACACGGCCAACCCAGGCAGCCACCACCGTGCCAGGAGCAACACGACTGAGCCGTTACAAGTACTGAGGCCTCTACTACTGTGCCAAAGTACTACGCCAAGGCCAGTACTACGCCAAGTACTACACCAAGGCCAGTACTGCACCAAAGTACTACATTGAGGCCAGTACTACTTGAAGTACTGCACCAGCGGCCTGTACTTAAGGACTTGGAGAGGGAGTGAGACTACTCAAGCTGTGGCCTCAAGGAATCCCAAGTGAACTCCAAGGAGTTGTGACCCCTTGAGGTGGGTTGGCTGCTCATTCCTGCACAGGTCCAAGTAGTTGGGGGAAGGAGTGTGCACAGGCGGGCCCCTACAAAGGGACTGTGTCCCCCCAGCCTTGGACCCAACCCGTTTTGAGGGTTGGTAGACCTTAGGAAAGTCCTAGAAGTGGGCCAGCCTTCACCAATAGGGTGTGACCCAGGGGCCGTCGCGATCCCCGGCTGGTAAGGCACTAGGCCACCCATAGTTCTTCCCTGCCCCAGGCAAGGGGCGATTGCCGCAGCATTAGGATTCTCCTTGGAATCCTAGTACTGTAGCCGGTGAGGGGGGAACCGTGTCTATTAAGGACTACGTCTCAGGGGATCCTGAGATTGGGGAGTTCCGATAGCTCCCAGTCTACAACTACAAGAAGACCCAGTACCGTCAGTATCCAGTCTACCCACTGTTCGACCGCTTGAGGCATTTCTGAGCCGAGAGCGAGAGTTTTCATCACTGTTGTAGCAAGAGGAGAGAGATGGCGGACTCTCGTGAGGCACGGAATGGACGGAACGACATGGATGTCGACGTGTGTTCTACAGGATCCGTCCATCCGCCTGTAGCTTCATCGAGTACTGTTGGGCCATCACCTTCTTTCAGTCAGCAGGGACCAGTATCGACAGCAGCTTCAGCAGTAGCGGAGCAGACTGCCATCCAGGCAGCTCAGCAGAGTGTTGTGGCAGGACAGCAGGCTCATGAGGCTACTCGAGCCAGCATAGCTGCTGTCCAGCAGAGCGCTGAGGCGGGCCAGCAGGCCCAACAGGCGACCTTTGTGAGCGCTACAGCACTGCAGAGGACTCATGAGCTAGAAGAGGGAGCAAATAGGACGTTAACAGAGGTTCAGACAGGGATGCAGACGTTGCATCAGGATCAGGTGGAGACGCGCAGTATCGCTCATAGTTCCGCGGCACGCAGTTCAGAGGCCGTTCGTATGATGGAGGAGCTCCAGAGAGCCCGTTTGGAGGATCAGAAGGACTTCCAGTCTCGATTAGAGCAGTTGGAGACTGCATTGAGGAGGCAGATGAGCATCTCGGACGGAGCGGTGAAGAGGCTTGATTCAGTCCAACAGGAGTTGAACACCGCTCAGAGTGAATCGAGATCGCTGAGGCAGCAACTTCAAGAATCGAGTTGGAAGTTGTCTAATCTTTCTGAGCAGCAGACGCGAGCCCAGCAGGTGCAGGATCAGCGGTCAGCAGAGGCATCTGCTAGGGAGACGACCATCATGCAGCAAGCAGAGGAGATAGCGGCACGTTTCGATCAGTTGCAGCGTCAGGCATCTGGGGGACAGGCTAGCACTTCACGATCTGTTCCCACATCCAGGATGACCCCGCCTGAGCCCATGCAGATTGAGCCTTCAGCCCCGTTTGCACAGCCCTGGGTGTTCTCTCAGCCTTTGGAGAAGGCTCAGGAGTCCCTATTCAACGTGTCGATCAAGCCACCGGAGCCACCGGCGTTTACAGGGGATAGAGACCAGGACATCGTCTGTTGGTTGAACATGGTGAAGGATTATTTGGCTCTCGTTCAACCAAGCGAGCTGCAGGCAGTGTCCTACGTCATTCTTCGATTGCAGAAGAACGCCAGGTGTTGGTGGGAGGCGGAGTTGGCTTCGCGAGGCGGACATAGGCCCGACACGTTGGAGGAGCTGATGATACTATTGCGGGCCCAGTTCGAGTCACCTGTCCATGAAAACAGGGCTCGAGCTGAGCTATTGAGGTTGCAGCAGAGGTCGACGGAGACAGCGAGCACGTACATGGCTCGCATGAAGACATTGTTGACAAAGGTCCCAGGCTATGACTACAAGACGGCATTACAGCAGTGGATATTGGGGTCGAGACAACCTTTCAGACTAGAGGCGGCAAAGGCTTACCCCAAGACTCTTGCAGAGGCAGAGGCCCTGGTGTGCAGATTAGAGGACGCCATGGAGTTTTGCAAGGGCGGACGTGAGGATTCGTCCAAGCAAAAGACATCAGGATCAGGCAACCAGGACCAACAGAAGAAAAAGAGCCAGCGGTATAGGCAGACGGGTGGACCAAGGGATAGTGGGAAGAGTACCCAGCAGCAGCAGCCGCCAGTGCAGAAGAAACAGTTCTTTCCGCCACGACAGTTTACCAGTCAGTATCCTTCGACTAGTGGTCAGGGACAGACTAGTCGCCAGCCCTATCCCCCACGTCCCTCGGGTGTTGTTACATTCCCTCCCAACACCAGGAGGAACGATGGGCCTGACCGTCGTGGAAAGGGCAAAAGTGGCCAGAAGAAGCCCAAGGTGGCAGTGCTAGCCACCAGTGAGGAGTTGAGAGGGTTGGCTGATCGATTGGATCAGGAGGCTGCGCAGCAGGCAGCCGGGTCGGATTCCGATGTTTCCCCGCGTCCGAGGCCGGGAAACTGACTGGCTCCCGCTCTGGCCAGTCAGGACTGCATCGGGAGCTTTTGGGACAACCTAGTCAGAGGGGTTGTACCCAGTATTATACGCTCAGCTACGGACAGAGGAAGCGCCATAGGAGACGGGGGAAGTGGAGGCGCAGGAGGGAGAGACGACGGTACCGTCGGAGACGCCGAGCTGTAGCACTAGTCTCAGCACGACAAGGGGAGGTGGTACCTTCAAAGTCCATTTCATTTGTGGAGAGGACCCCTACGTCGTTGATTCAGAGAATTGGGACGACACCGGTTTCTGCTGAGGGCACCCCAGACCCTAAACCGAGTGTACAGGACCACCTGCTTCTGGTGGTGAAGGCGGTGGTGAACGGCACATGTGTGTCAGCACTAGTGGACAGTGGCGCTAGTCGCTCCTTCGTCAGCGACCAGCTGAGGACTCGTCCACCGTTGGATTTTATTGGGGCTTATTCTTCGTTGGAACTTGCCAACGGAGAGACAGTAGTCTCCACCGGGATAGCCCCAGATGTGCTGTTATGTATCGGGTCGGCACAGAGTCGTGTTTCACTTACAGCTCTGCCCATGATGGAGGGGATTCAGGTCATCCTTGGACGGGATTGGCTTGACATTGTGAATCCCCTGGTGGATTGGAGAGCAAACTCCTTGGTGATCAGGAGTGGTGGTGATTTGGAGGTGATCAAAGGAGTTAAAGTGGAGAGTGCGACTCAGTGCCATATTACCGACAGAGGTTTACCCGGTCTTCAGCGCAGTTTTACGTTCCTCAGAGACACGCCAACTACGCAACCTTGGAGAGAGCAGTTCGCCCGACTGAGCTCACCCACATTTTGGGAGTATGAGCCATCTGCACAGTGGACGCATGTGGATGCGGAGCGGACATCGCCGAGGATGGCAGATGCTCCCCAGGGGGGAGTAGTTGATGTGCAAAATCTAGAGAAAGTGGATTCCCAATCTCCAAAATCGTCAGGGGTGAAGACCACGAGGACAAAAATCGATTCATATCATTAAAGCGAGCGGTGAATGTTCCTGTCGTCCAAACGATATTTCGAGTACTAAGTGTCACGGACGAAGGTGGAGGAGGCTGATCCAGCTATCAGGGATAGATTGGCAGAGACACTGGAGGAATACAGAGATGTCTTCCCTAATAAACTTCCACATGGGCCTCCGCCCAAGCGAGTGATCGATCATGAGATTGAGACGATACCAGGGGAAGCACCGCCTCACAGAAGTCCTTACAGACGGAGCAGTGCTGAACTTGATGAGATGAGGAGACAGATCGATGCACTCTTGGAGCAGGGCTGGATCCGACCGAGCTCTAGTCCGTATGGAGCTCCAATCTTGTTCATCCCGAAGAAAGACGGAAAATGGAGGATGTGTATTGACTATCGGGCTCTGAACAAGATCACAGTGAAGAACAGGTACCCCCTACCGAAGGTCGAGGAGTTGTTAGGTCGGCTTCACGGAGCCCGATACTTTACGAAGATCGACCTCTCCTCCGGTTATCACCAGATCAGAGTGAGAGCGTCGGACATTCACAAGACAGCCTTCGTGAGTCGTTACGGCTCCTACGAGTATTTGGTTATGCCCTTCGGATTGTGCAATGCCCCAGCAACGTTTCAGAGGATCATGAACACAATCCTTCGAGACGGCCTTGACCAATTCGTATTGGTGTTCCTCGATGACATCTTGATATACAGCCGGACATTAGAGGAACACATCAGACACATCCGAGCAGTGTTGGATCGACTTCGGTCGGAGAAGTTGTATGGACATCTGAAGAAGTGCGAGTTCTTCAGGACTGAAGTCGAGTACCTCGGGTTTGACGTGGGGGCCAGTGGTGTGAAACCCTCACTATCCAAGGTCGAGGCAATTCTGAATTGGCCTACCCCTGAGAGCGTCACAGACGTCCGATCCTTTTTGGGGCTGACAAACTTCTACAGGAAGTTCATCAGATGGTTTAGCGAGATTGCAGCCCCACTGACAGACCTCACGAAGAAAAACAGACAGTGGAAGTGGTGTGAAACAGAGGAGCAGGCGTTCAACCGACTGAAGACAGCTATGGTGACAGCACCCGTTCTTCAGCTACCAGACTTTGACCGAGAGTTTGTGGTGACAACAGATGCCTCAGAAGTATCAGTTGGAGCCATCCTCCAGCAGGACTTCGGCAGTGGACTTCAACCTATCTGTTATGAGAGCCGAAAGATGAACCCTGCTGAGACTCGGTACAGTGCTTACGAGCGGGAGCTATTGGGCATCGTGTGGTCGGTTGGAAAATGGAGGCATTATCTAGCCTGCAACCACTTCACCATCAAGACGGACCACAACAGTCTGAAGAATTTGCCAAACCAACCGTCGGTTAATAGGAGGGTTTGGAAATGGGTTCAGATCTTGCAGGGATACGATTGCGATATTGTCCACATTCCGGGAAAGGACAACCCTGCAGACTTCCTGTCCCGTCGGAGCATCAGGGACATTCGCAGTATGGTGGATGTGCGGGCGCAGGAAGAGTCGTTGGTCCAGAGGTTGAGGTTAGGAGAGGATGATCAGTCTGACGATGCTATACAGAGGAAATTGGACGACGTGTTTAAAAAGTCCAAATTGGAGATTCCCGCGACAGAGGGAACCGAGGAGGGAATCCATTCTTTATTCGTGACATCCACGCGGATAACTTTGGATACGTCTCTGAAGGAGCAGATAGCGAGAGGATATGAAGAGGACGTGCAATGGGACGACATCATGAGGCAGTTGGATTCGTCCCGGGTACAGACCGTTCGCATAGGCACCCATGTCTATCGGAGGGCTCATGGATTGTTGGAGGTGCACAGTAGAGAGGAGGACACAGAGGTACACCGATGGAGGGTGGTTATACCCGATGTACCGGAGGTCAAGAGGAGGATCATGGGGGAGCTACATACAGTTCCCTACTCCGGACATCTAGGGTACCACAAGGCGCTCAAGAAAGTCCAGCAGAACTTCTATTGGCCAGACCATACAGTGGACGTTAGAGACTTCGTTCTCGGATGTCAGGTCTGCCAGATAGAGAAGAGCGTCCATAGGGTACCGGCAGGACTCCTACAACCGTTGAAACTCCCTGAGGAAAAATGGGTCGACGTCAGCATGGACTACATCATGGGATTACCAGTCAGTGAGCATGGACACGATGGAATTCTGACTATAGTGGACCGAGCTACGAAGATGGTACACTTGATACCGGTGAAACAGACCATTACGGCAGCAGAGACCTCTCGGCTCTACTGGGACAATGTTGGAAAACATCACGGAATTCCACGTTCCATCGTTTCAGACAGAGATCCCAGATTTGTGTCCAAGTTCTGGCGAGAACTTTGGAGAGTATTCGGGAGTCGGCTGAGGATGTCCAGTGCACACCACCCACAGACCGATGGACAAACGGAGGTGATGAATAGGGTGGTGGAGATGGTCCTCCGATGCACCATACACGAGTCTTCGTCAGAGATAGCAGATTGGGAAAAATACCTCTCGATGGTGGAATTCGTCATGAACAACAGCGTCTCCCAGTCTACGGGGTACACGCCATTCTACTTGAACTATGGTTATGAGCCGTGTACACCCATCGACTTGATTCGGGATGCAGACACCACACGCATAGAGGGTGTCAATGTTTTCGTATCCCGAATGCAGAAGACTTTCAAGAGGGCAATGCAATATGTCCATCAGGTTCAACAACGACAGAAATCCCTTGCCGATCAGCGGCGAAGAGAGCAGGTGTTCCACAGTGGGGATCAGGTGCTTCTCAGTACCCAGCATTTGACATTAAAGAACGCACCTGTCAGCAAGCTGAGGAGGAGGTTCGTAGGTCCATTCTTTGTGACCCGCAGAGTCGGACTAGTGGCCTACGAATTAGATCTTCCGACGTCATGGAAGATCCACAGGATTTTTCACACGAGCTTGCTACGACCATTCCGAGTATCGAGGTGGACACCCGCGACCGTTGCTGAAACAGAGGAGGAGGTCGAGCCTGAGGACAATGAGCCCTATGATGTGGAGAAGCTTCTGCGGTGGCGTTGGAGAGGACCCAGTCAAAGGAGGGTCAAGGAATACCTAGTCCTTTGGAAGGATTGGTCGATCGACGACGCTTCCTGGGTGCCAGAGCAAAATTTTGATCACCCAAGGGAATTGAGGAAAATGATCGCCCGGGACAAACCCATTGAGGATCCTAATTAGGTCTACAATCGGGTAACGGTAGAGAGTGCTGATTTATGGGAGTCAGTGTTTTCGGGGGCGAAAACTTTCCCCAAGGGGGGAGTAGTGTGACGGAATTACTTGGGGAGACCATTTACTCCCTTGACTTTTCCCCCTGTTCCCTGAGGCCTCTTGTGGGGAACATTATAGTCTTAAATTATGTTAATTGACGACCCAATTAAAGGCCCTAGTAGATGGGATTAGGGCCTTGAGGAGGCATTCTCTTATTTGGGTGATTTCTGGCCGGCTGCGGTACTTTATGGCAGCTTGGCGGACGCCTGTACTTTGCACGGGTGACTTTGTTTTTTTTTTTGGGCCCACGGCGGGCGACCCGGGACGCGGTACGCCCTGCCGCACAAAATGGATGTGGTTTGAGTCATCAGTAATCTTATTGCTTGCCGATTCTGGCAACCACCTCCGGATCGCGCGGATCGGACCACAATCCGGCGCGACCGAGCTCGCAGCATCCTGGCCTCCATCGCCGCGCACTCAGCGACCTTCCAGGGATCTGGGCCCACCACCTCGGAGTGCAACGAGCGCGCGCCCCGGTCAAGCCGCGGCCAATCGCGGCCGCGCGGGCCATTTCGGCCATTCGGGCGACAAGGCGGCGGCGCAACGCGCATCGACAAAACCAGCACCCCATCAATGGCTGAGCCACGCTGGCAATCAACCCGATCCCCAGATTCGGAAATTAGTACTTGCTGCCTGGGCTCTGCTGTCATCCGCTGATTCAGTACACACGTCCGCTATCATTTGCTAGATTAGCGGATGGGGTACGTGGCCTCCGGTCCGTTGGAGAATATCCGTTAACGCCCAGGCGGAATCCGCAGAGTCCGCTGATTAGCGCCTGCCATCCGCTGCCATCCGTGCCACGTCAGCAACAGAGAGAGCGGGGTCCGCTAAATTAACAGATATTTAACGGAGGGCGCCCTCGTCCACTATTAACGGATCCGGGTGGCCACCTCTATTAGACGTCTATTAGACGTTGACAACACAGTGCGCATATCCGACATTGCAGCACCTGCGACTGTTGAACTGGGGTTGCCAATTCTACCTCCAATGAAGGTAGAATATCGCATGGATGTGGCAACACCCCCATTTGTGGACCGCACGAAGTCTATGACGCCTGCCATTCCGGTATCAAGACCAGAACTACCACAGCAGCCTTTCATTCCCCCGACTCCACTAGTTTTTCCAAGACCTGCCCTACGCCAAGGCTACCACCCATTTTCTACGGATCCTACTAGACCATCGATTTAGGTCAAGCCAAGGGAACCAGTCCCCTTCAAAGGAGAGCTGAATGAGGATGTTACTACTTGGTTCTGAATGGTGAGAGATTATGTCCATTTGACAGGAATCAGCAAGGCTCAGAGCGTCGCCTATGCCGTGACATTGCTGCAGGGGACAACTAGGATTTGGTGGGACAGTTATCTGCATTCTACAGGAGGACGAAGACCTATGACTCTGCTGGAGCTGAAAGGCTTACTCACCAGCCGTTTTCAGTCCCCTCTACATGAGAGGAATGCCAGGGTCAAACTCTGGAACTTGACCCAGGGACATGGTGAGACAGTACATTCCTTTGCTTTGAGATTTCAGAATTTGCTCATGCGACTTCAAATATACGACCCCACTGACATACTCGAACGATTCGTTTGTGCTCTTTGCCCAGAGTTGAGGATGCCAGTGGCTCAAAAGGAGCCACGATCTTTGGACGTGGCAATCCGTTTTGCTGAGCATCTGGAGTTGTTGACAGCATCCTATGGTATTGATAAGGGTACTAGGTCACAACAGCCACAGCAGGCTGGTCGTGGTAGAGGAGGTCAGCAGAGAGGTGTAGGTGTTCGACAGAGTGGATGTAGAGGACGTGGAGGACGAGGTCGAGGAATTGCAGGACGAGGTGGACAACAGAGCATGACGAGGACCTTTGTTTCAGTGTGTCCTCATTGCCAGGGCACCAATCATCATCCCGATGATTGTCGCTGGAGGAATCAGCGGAATGCGGGTCAGCAGCCTAGTCGAGGCAGAGGACGTGGCCATGGAGGTAGAGGTAGAGGAAGACAGGGTGTCGCAATGGCCACAGCATTGGGGCCAAATCTCCAAGATGGACAGCCACAGCATGCTACATCTGGAGACCAGCCAGCACCCTCTCAGGGAAACGTGTAGAGCCCCGTCTTGGGCTCCACGTGATGAGGGCTGGGCGATTCCCGATTCGCAAGACTATGAGCAGATCAAAAGCGGAGAAAAATCTAATACAAAACAAAAAGAGGAATCTGACCAAAACAAGAGTCGTACGCAGAGACGACGAGAGTGACGACAACTACAAAGGGCCAGGCAGATAGCTGAGGCCGCCTCATGCGCAGAGAAATAGGACGAATGGTCAGGGGACATCCGTCCAAGCGACGCCACCAATCAAACAGACCAAAATAACATCAACGTCAGGTGGTGGCACGCAAGAGGTCAGAGGAATGCCGGCAAGCGGTCGAGCGATTAGCAACACAGGTGAGCCATGGCAGCGGAACTGTGCTAGCTCAGATCGCGCCCACCGTCATACGAGACTGGCACAGCATTGCTACCCTGTGCAAAGTGGGTTGTGAACATGGGAAAATTGATCCAGTGAAAGACGTGCCAGACAGAAACGCGTGGGGTAATGTGCAGCAAGACACTGCCCCACATGATTGTATCAACAGTAAGACAATCGACGATGGGATTTTATTGATAGTGAACAGTCGAATTTTTAGCAAGGATATACGGGCTTTGGTGGACAGTGGTGCATCAAGAAGTTTTATCAGCCCGAGTGCAGTAGTCAGAGTTGGTCTTCACTGTGTGCATGACGAGTGTCTACTTGAATTAGCCGATGGGAAAAAGATATTGTCCCAAGGCAAGGTACCGCATGCCACAGTCTGTGTAGGGTCCTCGGTGGCGAAGCTGGACTTGACCGTCACCCCAATTTTGCAGGACATCGACGTGATTTTAGGGGTGAACTGGCTTAGCACAGTCAATCCACTTATTGACTGGACGGTCCCACGACTGATTTTGCCTGACAGTGTGGGTACCTCGAGCGTGGTTGGACAATGGATTGACCCAGGTCAGACTACCGGCCAAGTCAAGGTATTACGTGAGTTTTTCCGCCCACCCCCCCCACTCCATCCTCCCCAAGTTTCCTTATTGTCTACGCCCTCTTTCTGGACCTATTCTCCATCTTCCCTCGCCTGGAGGCATCGGTCTCAACGGGGGAGTGATCAGCCCAAGACTGGTACAGAAAAGACGCAACCAGTGGTGAGAAAGACCAAGACCAGGGCTACAATTAATTCAGTGACCAGGGTCCAAGGTTAGCCAGTCTTGAAGACGCAATCCAAAGCGTCCAGATGCAGACAGTTTATTACAGGAAGGAAAATCAACAAGCTGGCGAGACAGGGGATACCAGTTTTCCTGGCGTTGGTTCGGGGAGTAGATCGGACTACACCTACACTAGGAGCAGTGCATGGTGGGTCAACACAAGCCCACAAGCAGAAATTGCAGTCAGCAGGCCCCAAGAAGGATTTTGTGACAGTTTAGCAGCGGAAGGAACAGATTGTGGAGACGATCAGTGCAGAGCACCGACAGCAGCTACGAGCAATTCTTGATGAATTTGGGGATGTATTTCCGGAAAAGCTGCCTGCCGGGCGTCCACCCAAACGAGCAGTGGAGTTTGATATTCGTGTCTCGGAAGATGCAGAGCCGTCGAATCGTCCACCATATCGTCTTGGACCGAAGGAGCAGGATGAGCTGGAGGAGCAATTACGAGATTTGTTGCAGCAGGGATTTATCCGACCTTCGGTGAGTCCCTACGGCGCGCCCATCTTGTTCGTGCCAAAAAAAGACGGACGTTGGCGTCTTTGTATTGATTACCGGGCACTGAATAAACAAACAATAAAGGACCGTTTTCCGCTGCCTCGGATTGACGAGCTATTGGATCGATTGGGGAATGCTCGAGTATTTACTGCATTGGATTTAGCTAGTGGGTATTACCAGATTGGAGTGAAGGAAGGAGCAATTGAGAAGACAGCATTTCGCACTAACCATGGACACTTTGAGTTTGTGGTAATGCCGTTCGGAATGACAAATGCACCAGCGATATTCCAACGGTTAATGAATAAAATATTCAGGAACGAACTGAATTCTTTCATTCTGGTGTATTTCGATGATATACTGATCTTCTCGAGAACGATAGAAGAACATTAACAGCACTTATGAGTTGCCTTGCAGCGACTGAGAGAGGCCAAGTTGTTTGGGAGGTTGCATAAATACGAATTCCTTAAGGATAGGGTAGAGTACTTAGGATTTACTATCTCTACCCAAGGAATGCAGCCATCTCAAGAGAAAATCAAAGCAATAGTAGAATGGCTTACACCACAAGGAGTTCGGGATGTTAGATCGTTTTTGGGGTTGGCCAATTTCTACAGGCAATTCGTTAGAGGGTTTTTGACCATTGCATATCTTCTGACAGATTTGACCAAGGAAAAGAAGCCGTGGTACTGGGGAAAGGATGAGGAACATAGTTTTGCACAACTCAAGGTGGCTTTGATGACAACACCAATCCTCATATTCCCAGATTTTGAGAAGACATTTGTATTGACCACGGATGCCAGTTTGGTTGCCGTAGGTGGAATTTTGCAGCAGGATCATGGAAAGGGTCTCCAACCAATTGCGTATGCATCAAAGAAATTGAACTCGGCAGAGATCCGATACTCGGCATACGAAAGGGAGTTATTGGGTATCATATGGGCAGTGGGACAGTGGCGTCATTTCCTACAAGGACGCAGGTTTATTATTCAGACTGACCACAGTTCCCTGCAACATTTGCCCAATCAACTCAGTGTCCACTGTCGTATTTGGAAGTGGTTTGGCGTTCTGCAGAGTTATGATGTTGACATCAGGCATATTCCAGGCCGGAAAAACCCAGCAGATACCCTTACGCGACAGAGGTGGATGGATGATCAAAAACTGAGTAGCGCTGCAAAGGAGGAGGACAGTAATCTAGCAAGAATCTTACAGTTAGGTGAGAACCCCTCGGATCAAGACATCCAAGCTGCATTGGATCAGTTGTTTGTTGAGAAGAAGGAAATCAGTTCATCTGCAGTATACTCATCAGTGGAAAGTAATGATAGAACTCCTGTACCGTTGGCACGATGTTTGGTCACCAGAACCACTCTGAACATTGAGTGTCGACTCCGAGACAGGATGATGGAATTGTTGGAGCAGGAAACTCCATACTCGGAGATTTTACAGGAAATTGATGAAGCACCGCTCACTAATCCAGAGGTGAGCCGAGGTCAGGAGAAGTATAGGGTGAAGCACCACTCGTTAGTTGTCCATTGTAGCGACT
>CAJHUC010000016.1:0-28956 GCA_905146915.1 Ostreobium quekettii
AGTTGGATCCTTCCATGTGGCCATGCACTGCACAGGGTGCACCACTTGTCGCTGCAATACCCATCGTCTTTGCTTACATCCCACCAACATTATCTGGCAGTACCCGCCGTCACCTGGCTGGGGAAGTCTTACCACTTTGTTACTTTTATTTGGCTGCACACTGTACAGGGTATGCTGTATGTCCCTGCAGAACCCATCGCTTGTTTTTCCTTATGTGGCATCACCATTTTGTGGCAGTACCCGCCGTCACCTGGCTGGGGAAACCTTGGCAGTTGGTTCCTTCCATGTGGCCATGCACTGCACAGGGTGCACCACTTGTCGCTGCAATACCCATCGCCTTTGCTTACATGCCACCAACATTATCTGGCACTACCCGCCGTCACCTGGCTGGGGAAGTCTTACCACTTTGTTACTTTTATTTGGCTGCACACTGTACAGGGTATGCTGTATGTCCCTGCAGAACCCATCGCCTGTTTTTCCTTATGTGGCACCACCATTTTGTGGCAGTACCCGCCGTCACCTGGCTGGGGAAACCTTGGCAGTTGGATCCTTCCATGTGGCCATGCACTGCACAGGGTGCACCACTTGTCGCTGCAATACCCATCGTCTTTTCTTACATGCCACCAACATTATCTGGCAGTACCCGCCGTCACCTGGCTGGGGAAGTCTTACCACTTTGTTACTTTTATTTGGCTGCACACTGTACAGGGTATGCTGTATGTCCCTGCAGAACCCATCGCCTGTTTTTCCTTATATGGCATCACCATTTTGTGGCAGTACCCGCCGTCACCTGGCTGGGGAAACCTTGGCAGTTGGATCCTTCCATGTGGCCATGCATTGCACAGGGTGCACCACTTGTCGCTGCAATACCCATCGTCTTTGCTTACATGCCACCAACATTATCTGGCAGTACCCGCCGTCACCTGGCTGGGGAAGCCGACGATCAAAGAGGAGAAGACGGGCCCCATCCTCCCCACAGCATATGGACCCCATCGAGGCCGAAGTCGAAAGGTGGTTTGAATTGAAATGGACACCAGCATGTGAGTATCAAAAGAATTGGAGTGCAGGGGATTGGTGGCGAGAGAATCATACCAGCTTCCCCTTGGTGGCCAGGCTTGCACGTCGAATACTAGCAACACAGGTGAGTGGTTGAGTACAACTGGCTGTGCATACATGCCACAGTACCCTTATGAAGTTCACAGGCTGAGAAGTACTGAGTATTTTTGGTTGTGTTGCAGGCCTCCAGCGCCAGTAGTGAACGATCTTTTTCCAAGGCCGGTTTAATAGTTCGGGCCAAGCGCATGGTTCTCAAGCCCGAGAACGTGGATCATGTAAGCTTGCTAGGGTGGCAGATGGCAGAGAGTGGATGGTCGCAGCAGAAGCTAGCGCATCGACGCACAAAGGGGGGGAAGGGAGGGAAGGGAGGGAAGGGAGGGAAGTAGTGACTTTGGATTCTAAAGTTTGGATCACCACCGGTGACCACCCTCGTTGCCCCGGCGTGGAAACTGTGGAGTACCGCCGCAGCAAGGGTGCGGTTACCATAGAGATAGAAGATAAGATATCATGACTTGTAATATTCCGTTGTCCTGTGTTGATGTGCACACCTTGAACACACTATGTTGAGTGGTGGATGAACCTTGGGTATCATATAGATAGAAGAAAATTTTATTCAAGAAATGCGTCCCAACAAGAACTGCGATTGGTGGATAGACTTTACAGTCGCTGCCCTGGCGTGGAAACTTCTAGAGTACCGCCGCAGTGAGGGTGCAATAGGTAGAGATGGACGATAACAAATAACGACTCGTATTATTCATTGCCCGTTTTCATGTGTTGAGCTGTTGAACTTCGGCGTACTATGTTGGATGGGCTTTACACTCGCTGCCCTGGCGTGGAAACTGTGGAGTACCGCCGCAGCAACCCATCGTTATATGTGATACGTATCACCCATTCCCAAGTATGTTGAGTGGCTCAACTGTGTTCAGAGGTGAACCCTCTTTGCCGCCTGCCTCAAGTGATGTGGGTGTTTGTGTGTCCGCGTTTGGTATTGCAACTATGCCGAACCCTTGCTGCAATGGCCGGGGAGACTTGCAATGGGAGTGTGGTGCGCACTGCGTACTATGCAGCAGTACCAGCCGCAGCAAGTGGTGCAGGTTGGCATGCCATACACTGGAACTTTACACACGGCTTGTGTGTTGTTCAATTCTCCAAAACACTCCATGTATTACAAACCGCAGAATACATGACCTGGAAAACGCCCACACACGTTTATGAAGCGTGCAACCAACACAATTCGAGCTGCTGCAAAATGGAAACCCCTGGCAACTTCGCCTTGACCTTGCCGTGGCTGGAAAGCAAGTACCTACGGGACAGAGCGGACCAAAATTATGAATCCACGGATGTTTTGTTGCGGACCGGACGCCGCGCACGCCCTCCGTTAATTTAACGGCAAATAACGGTGAAGAAAAAGTGAGAGCCGGATTCTGCGGACGGCAGTACGGCAAACAGCGGACCGGATGTTACCGGACGAATATCACACTCACTTTTACGAACCGGACGCAACGGAGCGGACGGTACCCGAGTGTGGCCACCTCTACCTGACACACCCTCTGAAACTTGCGGAAGAAATAGACAACAAAATTTGAGTAGATGAAGGAGATCACCACTCCCAAAATGATGGAGATAACAGTGAAATGATCCTCTATCACCTTCCTTGCTTTCATCCATGCCCCAACCGTTAGACCAAGAGGATCCGTAGCCATAGTCCATGCCATGGAAAAGGATAGTTCCGATAGGCGGCCAATGTAGCACTGCACCGTAGAACAATCACCAAAGAAGCTGAAGTTCCCCATGCTGCTCATCCCCTCTTGTCTTTCAACACTAGGGAAACCAGAGAATCCACTTTCTTCCACTTGCTCACTGTGTTCATCTGAAGCTTTCATAGGCGACTCCAAGACAGGACAAGAGACACCTCCCTTTGAAAACAACTGCTCATTCACAATCCGCCTCATCATCTCTTGGTTCTGGTCATGGAGGTCTTCTACCATCCCCAACAATTGTCTAACCTCTTCATCCGTCGATGCCACCCTGGCTCCATGATCCTGCTTCATGCGCAACAACTCATCATAGGCAGCATTCAACTCACCGATCAGTCGCAGCTTATCTTGAAGCGCCTCTCTCTCTGCTTGCAATTTGCTATCCACAATGTCACCAGCACCCAACGCATATGCATTCAATCGCGTTCTCAACTCCTCCAGCTGGGTTTCCAAAAACTCCTTGGTGCGCTCCATCTCGATGATCTTCTTATCATCAGCTGCCTTGGTCTTGGCATACTCATCCATGAGTTGAGTCTTCGCCGCCTCGGCTTCCCACCATTTGGTCCGCATCCTCTTTTTCTCCCGCACTTCCTGATCTTTCACAGTAGAAACACGAGCAAGTTCCAACTGCAAAACTCCAATCTGACGATTCCTGTCCATGGCTATTTCAACCAGTGCATTCTTATCCGCTGCCAACAAGGCACTCTTATCCACTTCCACATCCGTTGTAAGTGCTTTGGTCACTGCTGCTGCCACGAAATCGGCTGGGACAACATCACTGATAGATGTTGTCTCATCGTCATCCACTTGAGTCACATTCAAGGCTGCGACCGCCCCCATCCACACAATTCCCAACACCACACAGAACCAGACCATCCTGGCTCCGAAACCATGTTGAAGGACCCTGTTTGTGACCGCCATGATATGGCCAGTAGGTCACGGTCCCCTTGAGACACCACCCCCTTGAGACAAAAGAGTTTTACAAGAGGTTTTTCACCACAACAATCACAACGACTGTTCCCTCAATCAAACACAGTTGGACAATCACCACTACGTTTGTTCCACTTGTCCACACCACGATATCATCACTATAGCAAAGACAACCCCCAGACATTCACTCCCCAATCGAAATACCCTCCGTACAACTCCCCTGTACTTCACAATCTGAAGGGATCTCTTCCCCTAAGCTGGAATTCTCCTCCACCTCTCTATTGCCAAACCGATCAGAATCCCCCTCTTTGTCCACTTTTCCTGAAGCAGCCGCCCGCACCACTCTGTTTTCCCGCAGAGTCGTTGTCAGTTCCTGTCGTATGAAGTCTCCGGCTTCCTGAAAAGAGCGCTCACAATCTGCCCAATGAGCAGCGAGGAAGGATTGTACTTCCAAGGGGAGGTGACGGACTTCTGGCACTGAAAGGATATGTGGTGGGAGATTCCTCTGCTCCACCCAAACACGTTCAACCGCCGCTCTCTTCAGGAAAGGGATTCCTTCAATTTTCTCTGGAGTTTCTGCCACCTCACGCCTTCTTTTCCGCTGCTTCCTGCTTTCCTGGTCAGCGGTCGAGGGGCAACAGGACACTTGCCTTGGATTTACCGTTTCCTGACTTTGCTGTGCTAGGGGAACACAGCTGACTTCCAAAGTCAACTTCAGAGATAGCTCAAGGGACATGCAATTTGATTCCGGCCACCTTTTTCCAGCCAGGAGTCGGTCAGAACAACGGCTCAACAATTCTGTCTGGAACTCAAAATCACGATGCTCAATCAGGCAAGTAGCCAACCTACAGGACTTACACAACGTCTGTACAACGCTCAACAACACCACAGAACGCTTTCACTTTGTCCACTTCCCTTTCTCACAGATCCAACTTCACCCGTCACTATACTTCACTCCCAACACCAACTCTTCACTTCGATCAGCGATTCCCAAAACGCCACACCGTCCAGCCCCGCCAGTCAATACCAACGACGGATTGCGCCTTGGCTGCAGCTCCACAGCGCTCTCTCACAGCTCTGGTTGTCGTCCGTTTGGGGCGGTTCGCGGCGCTGGCTTTGGTGCTGTCCAAACTGGCCCAAAGCCAGCCCCTATATACCCCAGTTGCTAGGCATCACAACACCCCCCCTTCGGACTCTCCACATGCCACTTCCCACTGCGAATTCGCAGTGCGTTGGATCCTCTTCGCAGCGTCCTGAGTGAATTCCCAACGTTGGATTCCATCACATTATCATTCACCCACTTTGGTACCCGGTTACATCACCTTTCTCCAACCGTTTCACTAAAAAACATCACCACCCCAAGAACCAACGCACCCCCTCCTCTAGAGCTTTTGTGCATGCGTACAGGTCACTTCTCATGCATCTGATAGGGGTTACAATATCCTTTCCTTATTACCTTCACTTCCCCTTATCAAACCGTTTTCCCCCTTTTCCTATCAATCACAAACACTCCTTGCAGTTTACATTTCACGACGCTCGGCCAATCCGGGCGTCGTGCATGACTTTCCTTCCTCCGAACTGCTCGGAGCCTTCCTCCCGCGGCCTTTGCCCGCTCGCGAGCTCCGCCCGCCCGCGCTCGATACGGCGCAGCTCGGGCGCCGCTTCCTCCGGCCCCGGCGCGCTATTCTATCCCTCCGGACCGGCCGGGGGAACGTGCATCCCCCTTTCGGGGGGGTTTCCTAGGGCCCTCCGGATGGCCATGGAGGCCCACTCAGCGGCCGACCTCGGCGCCTCCACCGCCTCCGTCCGGAGCTCAACGACGAGCTCCCTGACGGCCATCGCTGAGGCCGCTTGAGCGGCCGGGGACGATCGGCCCGCGGCCTCCGGACTGCCCGCCTCCGCCCTTTCTCGTAAGGCGCCCCCCTCATCTGCCCTTAACAACGCATCGCGCTTCCCCTCGATGCGCGCTAGGGTTCTCTTGCTCCGCGCCATCTTTCCGACCAACTTTGCCGCACTCGCACTGCTCAGCACCTCCGCCATTCCGCCAGAACGAGCTCCATGGCTCGACACCTCCGCCTCGCCGGTCAGCTGCGCATCGGCTTCGAAAGCCGTCCCTCGATGTCCGCCACGTCCGTCCACTGTCGCCCAGCACAGTCGCCGGCGGTCGCTCCTTTCCGCGCACTCGCGCCGACCAGCCGCGCACTCCTGAGCAAGTCGCGCGCGCGGGAAGCATCCAAGGCGCAAGCGGCAGCTGACTGCCCGCCGGATGTTGCGCCACATTAACCGGGTAATCTAAATCGTTTAACGGTTTAATGAACTGGCCGCAACTCGCTACGAATTGGCACCTTAACAGCTTGTTGTCTCGGTGCATTTTGTTGAGTGCATAACCAACGTGTTTTCAGCTTCATCTCTGGTCAGTCAGACGGTCAGAGACACACTCCATTCTCATGGAATTCATTGTGTCTTGCATTAGCTTTGTTCCGGGAACTTTAACACATCAAACAAAAAACACGTCGCTCTAATTTCAGCATTCTTCCAACGCGGCAACATCGGGCGCACATTCTCCCTCATGGCTCTTTTACTTGCTGCCAGTGCACGCACTCATTGCCAAGGGCTCGGGCAAGTCCGCAAATTTCGTCTATTGGATGCTGAACGAAGCGCGTCCTTGGCGCGGCCGTGCTGGTGAAACGCAGGACCAACGTCGTCATGTCATAATCGTCCACCAAGAGCAGCAGCATCCGTCGGTCCGGACAACGCCATATGGTGACATGGGGAGCATGCGAGTTGGATCTGACGAGGGGGCCCCTCCACGCTGCCTGTGTGGCGATTGTTGCCACCTTCAGCTTACCCAACTTTTCGTCATCAATCTGGGTTTGGTCGTCGAACGTCTACGGAATGCCCGCCAGCGTCGAGCTCGGCATCGATCGCCGTTCGGAACTACCTTGAAAACTATGCCACACTTCCAGATCAGAATATTCTATGGTTATGCTGCTTCCTCCCCATTTGGTTTTCAGAGCTTTGTTTTAACTTTTATTAGTTACTAGTTATGAGTTATTTCCTTTTAGTTATGAGTTATTTCCGGCTGCAGGCCATCCTTTTTGTGCGTGCTTTGGCGCGCTTCAAACGGTGTCGCTGACGGCTACCTGGTCAGTGGCTTCAACGTCTTGCGCCGTCAATGCTGTCATTTGCACTATATTGCTGTACAGTGTCAATGAGATATACCTCGCGACGGCCGAGGACTCCGCCTTCGCGATTCCCCAAGGGTAGTACTTCCAAGAACATCACAGCGAAGAATACCCATCGTTTGATGAAACTCGACTAGCCTGCACAGTGACAAGCAAATTGCACGTGTCACACCATTTTACTACACGTCCACATCTTGCTCAATTGGTGGAATCGTCCACTGGAAATGTAGACAGCATTGGAAACGGACCAAACCACGTGATCTCAACCCTGTTTACTACGCCCGTTCCACCTGTGACATGAGCGCCTGGCGCACTACGTAGCAACACATACAGCAGTTCATTGGTGCTGCACATGTGCCATGACAACGTCTGGAAAATTGCAGTGAGTCATTGAAGTCACTGTTCAGGCGGCACCCCCTACCCCAAAGTGGGATTAGTCTCCCTTTTTCCTGTGCACTTTCCACGTTAGTGCACCCATCTATATGTTGCGTCTACTGCTTTTGTCTATAACCTATAACGTACCCAAACAAGGAGCAGGACGCCATTTTGTCAGTACATTGGGCCCTGCTGTCCGAGACTGCTGGGCTTTGGCATCCTGGGTCGCCCTCGCTCGCAGAGCAGCGATGAACGCCGCGCAGGTGCTGGACGACGAGGTCCTGGCGGCGTACAGGCGTCTCGTGCAGCCGCACGTCGAGTCGTTCAATTGCTTTCTGCGGGAGGGGCTGAGCAGCGTGGTGGAGGGGGTGCGGCCGGTGGAGGTGCGGGGCGGCGCAAGGCAGGGATTTGTGGGATTTGCGGCAGTGCGGTGTTCGGGACATTGCGCCGCGGAGGGCGATGGGTCGTGTTCTGCGTTGGCGGTCCGCGAAATTTCGCAGGAGATCGGGTTCCGGGTTGCTGATTGCTTTGCCGCAGCTTGGAGAGTGGGATGATTGCCATTGTCGCACATTAGCCTTGTCGGGGGAATCGGTGGAGTGGCATAATCCTTTGTTGCTACAACCCGGGGTAAAGACACTGACCTTTCTCCGAGGAGCAAAGCTCAATGATTCAATTTTGGAGTCTCATAAGAGGTTGTATTGGAGAGCTTAAATGTTTAATGTACTAAACGATCGATTTGAGAGTCCAATTTTGTGATTTTGGTGCCAGTAACCATGCAAACCCAATAATACAGTCAATAAGACAGCTGTCCAATTCACAGAAATCTGCGATAACTCCTGCCAAAACCCTTGGCAGAAGATGCAAATCGTTTTGGCCAAACAGGCCGTTTTCAGTGCGCTTGGCACATTGCATCCAAGGGATTGTAGTTGTAGAGCAAAGAGGCCGACTCCGTTGCAAACCATGCCACTGTATAATGGTGCGGGCGTTGCAATCGCACAGAAGAGAAATGCCTGTCATTGCTTTGCTTCTTCCAGGGCAGGTGCCGCCCTTTCAACACAGCAGTGTAAAATTCCATAAAATCTTCATTTCATTCGCACAGCAGGAACAATAACGCACAAAATCTTTTCATCTGATTTAGAGACTGTTGATGACACTAAGAGACCGGGATTCAAGATTGCAAAGAAACGAGTATGTAGGAGCAAGGAATGGGGATATGGTATTATGCATTCCTGGATGCCCATGTCTGGTCGACAGCAACAGCAATAGCCTCAGCATAAGCCTCACAGTGTTCCAAACACATATCCATGCACCTGGGACAGCATTTTGGGTCATTAGAATTGGGATCGAGTCAGAGCTTGTGATGCAGCAGGAATGGTGTGCCAGTGCTTTGGCTTCATTGTTGAACATACCGTGAGTGATAATGGCAATAATGCGATTGTCCCAAGTGGTGTCTCCATGATCTGCATCTCCAGCCGTGTGGTGAGCATTATCTATTTGTGTACCAGATCCGGCACCCCGTTACCCAAAAGATTCGCAGCTTCTGGTTTGGAAGCCCCATCATCGGCCAGCCCATCAAGACCGAAGCCACAGTTGGCAAAGAACAGCGGCTGTTTCCAAGGGAATGCAGGCAGTCGGTGGTAATCTGAAGCCTCACTGCAACAAGCAGATTTGGCTAGATCCAATGGATCAGAGCTGCAATTTGTTGTTTCGATGCATGTGGATGCAAGGCAAGTAGTTTCAGAGGTGCAGTCACACTGATTTATAGTGCATGGCTATGTGCTGCTCTTTCTCCCACTGGCAAGCAACAGGTCCCCAGGCTAGTTTCCCTATTGTGTTGTTTTTAATCTCCCTATCATCCAATTTTTACCCTATTATTAAAATTTTTCCCTATCAATAATTTTCCTATTATGTTTGTTGTTGTTGGATTGGCATTCGGGGGTCCAAATCTTGTGCCTGGTTATGAGGCATGTGAGCAGCTGCCCAGCATTTCGTGTAGCCCTTGTTTCGATTGCACATTTTGTAAGTAACTTGCTGTCTGAAAAGCAGACTCATCAAACCTGCTTTTCTATGGCTTATGCTACACTTGGATTTGCCTTGCACCAAGCAAGAGACTACACAGTTTCCTAGGATGCACGGTTGAAACTGTGTCAATGTGTGTACTAACTATGTACTTTTGGGACGACATTTGCCGAAAGCACAGAGTTGGATTTTGAGCAGACCGTGTCAGGACTGTGTCATCTGGCCTATTCTTTACTAGTGTTTGGACAATATTTTCTAAATGCTTTGGGCTAATGTGGGCGGAGAGTCCCAAGCGTTTTGCGAGCATGGTTAGGCGGATCGAAGATATCTAAAACAAGACACAGTTGTTTTGATAGAAGGCTTGCAGACAAATTGCAAGAGCTTGTTGGCTAACAGTGTTCCAAAGCCAGTTGCTAGGTTGATGAACATCCGACGACCGTGTCACGCAGGAGATCCAGTGTAACTGGTACGGGAGTTCTTGCTCCCGGGGCGCGCGAAGCGGAATGAACGGGGAGTCATTCGGGCTCCCGGGGCGTTACATTTAAATGTACACCATGTAATTTGTTTGATTTGTCCGTTTCAATGTTTGTTCGTCCCCGGCGACCCGGATTCGACCCTATTCGCCAATTAAATGCATCTAGGCCATCTAAAAGAGGCACCGTATCATATCTCCCCCCCCCACCGAGTGTGGACGTCCTCGGCCACTAGACAAGCAATACAGAAAACCAGTAGGATGGAAGACACGGCGTACCAATAGAATTCCACCAGAGACTGGGTTCATTGTGTCCCATACCACAACCCAATCTATATTGAAATCCTATTATCCAAAATCCACGCAGTCCATCACTTCCGTCGGCGGCTTTGCCTAGTCTTCTGGATTGCCTCTTGTCGCTGCAGTCGAAGAAGATATTCTGCCAGAAGATCCTTGCAATGACTGAGGTTCGCCTCTGGCTCCCAGGTTGCCTCATGCAACTCATAGCCTTTCCAGGCCACCAAATACTGTCTCCTGGAAGCGGTACCACGGTGTCTGATAATAGCTTCGACCTCAAATTCTTGCTGACCTTCTATCTCCAATGTGTCTGGGGGTGAAGTAATAGTGCGTCTGAACTCCTCACTGCGTTCAAATTTCTTCAACTTCTCGACATGAAAGGTTGGGTGGATGCGCCAGCTAGACGGCAACTCAAGGGTGTATGCAACTGGGGAGACAATCTTCACCACCTTAAAAGGTCCAAGAAAACGGCGTCTGATCTTGACTGGAATATGTGCAAAAGCTGTGGATGGCAAGAATGCTGTGCGTACCACAACTTCGTCTCCCAACTGAAATTGAATATCTCGACGTCGTTTGTTGGCAGTTGTCACCATCCTCTGTTGCGCCTTCTCATATTGTTGCACTGCACTGGACAATGCTCTTTGCATCCGGCTGACCATCATATCCACTGACTCAACTCGTGTATCAACTGACTTCTGCACCATAAGTCCCACTGGAGCCTCCACATTTTGCCCGTACATCAAATAAAATGGGCTATATTCTGTAGATACGTTGATGGCATTCCTCACAGCAAACTCTGCTAGAGGCAGGTAAGTACTCCACTCTTCTGGGTGCTCCTCAACGTATGGTCTTAAGAAGTTCTCCAGTGTGCGTATGGAGACCTCGGACTGACCGTCCGTCTCCGGATGGTACGCGGTAGACATACGCAAATTGGTGCCAAGAAGTCTGAATAGCTCTTGCCAGAATTTACTGAGGAATCTGGGATCTCTGTCACTGATAATCGCACGAGGTATACCAGAAATTCTGAAGACATTGTCAAAGAACAACCTCGCGTATTCCACTGCGCTCAGCTCTTTCCGGCAAGGAACAAGGATGACAAACTTCGTGAGTCGATCCACAAACACTGCAACAGCTGTGAATCCATGTGATTCAGGCAAATCAGTTACCAAATCAGTGGTAATCTGCTCCCACTTAGCTGTTGGAGCTGGAATCGCCTGTCGAAGACCTTTAGGTACTTGATTCTCTGTCTTGAACATTTGGCACTTCGGACAGGTTCGGACATAATCTTTCACTGACTGGCGAATGCCCTTCCACCAGTAAATCCTCTGCAACATCTCCAAGGTTCTCTCAACACCCAAATGTCCAGCTGTAGGCACATCATGGTGTTCCTCAAGCACATGTTGTTGCTGACTGGTGGGAACCACAATCCTGCGGTCTCTCCCTGCTGGCTGATAGTATAAGATTCCTGATGTATCCACTGAATACCCCCTCACCGGCTGATCCATTCCAAGCTTCACTAACACATCACGAGTAGCTGGATCTGTATTTAGCGAATGAAGCCATGCATCTCTCTCTGATTCATCCACACAAGGTACTGCTGCAGTCTGAATTCTGGCAACTGAATCTGGATGAGTCTGGACTGTGTAACTGCGTGAGAGTGCATCCGCCACTACATTGGCCTTGCCTGGTATGTACTTCATCGTTGGCATGATGCTCTCAAAGTAGCCACTCTTTAGCCAGCGCGCCTGAGTACGAGACAAATTCTTTTGCTCCATAAAGGTAGTAGCTGGCTGTTGATCAGTCATTACAGTTACTCCTCCTACACATCCTTCCAGGTAATGTCTCCAGTGGCTGAGGGCATACGAAATCCCCAACATCTCCTTGTCGTATGGAGAGTACCTGGTCTCTGCAGGACGTAACCTGCGGGAAAGAAAGGCTATAGGCTGATGGCCTTTGCCCTGGTCCTGCATAATAACACCTCCAGTTGCCACATTACTGCCGTCGGTCACAACCAAATAGGGAAGTCTAGGATCAGGAAGAATCAACACTGGTGCAGTTGTGAGGGCCTTTTTCAAATCCTCAAATGCCTGCTCCTGACTGGGCCCCCAACGCCAAACAACATTCTTCCTGGTCAAGTCGTGCAATGGTCCCGCTATCTCAGCAAATCGGCGTATATAGCGTCGGTAGAAGCTGATCATACCCAGAAAACTACGAACATCCGTAACATTCTCCAGCTTCTTCCACTGTTGTATAGCACGAATTTTGACTGGCATGGGTGATACTCCATCCCCAGAAATCCAATGACCAACGAAGTCTGTACTGGTTACTGCAATCTCAGTTTTGCTGGCTCTCGCAAACAATTTGTATTTTTTCAAGCGAGCCAACACTTGTGCCAAATGATGAGCATGGTCCTCTATATTCCGAGAGTAGATAATCAGGTCATCCAGGAAGACAATGAGAAACTTGTCCATCATGTCACTGAAGAGATCATTGACCATCGCCTGAAATTGAGGAGGGGCGTTGGTCAGACCAAAAGGACAGACAAGAAACTCAAACTGCCCATAACGACATTTGAAAGCAGTCTTTTCAACATCCTGTTCCCTGATAGGCACTTGCCAATATCCACTGCGTAGGTCAAGTTTCGAAAATACCTTGGCTCCCGCTAGTCTGTCCATCAGCTCCTCTGGAAGCGGTAATGGATATTTATTCTTCTTGGTGACTTTATTGAGCCACCTGTAGTCCAAGCACATCCTCAACTCTCCATTCTTCTTGGGGACGAAAATAATAGGTGCTCCCCAAGGTGACTCCGAAGGACGCGCGTATCCTTGCTTCAGAAGATAATCTAACTGATGCTTGACCTCCTCCAACTCCAATGGACTGAGCTTGTAAAGAGGTCGGCTGACTGGCTGAGCTCCAGGTTCTAACTCAATGTGAAACTGATGACCTTTCCGCACTGGCGGAACACCTGCTGGTAGATCCTTTGCAAAAACATCAGCATACTCGTCTAATGCTGCAATAATCTTTTCCGGTAAGCCTTGACGCTTAAGCTTGCCTATTTCAGAGCTCTCCTGCTCTTGTGGCATTGCCTCTGCAGGAATACTGACCTCATCAACTGGCCTAATCACCACCATCAACATATCTGATTGTCCTTTGAATGGACTATCCTCTGGTGATGTCTTATGCTGCTTGGGGCAGCTCGCCGTTGGTAATGCCACATAGTCTTGTCCTTGTAATATCTGTATCCTGCCTAACCGAAAATCAATACGGGGGTTCTCCTTGATCAGCCATGGTAAACCCAAGAGAACGTCATGAGCTAATCCAGGAAAAACATCTGCATCGAAGCTGCTCATGAACTGTCCACAGCGAAACTTAATTCCAAAGATACGACCCAATGTCTCACGAGTAGTCGAGTCAGCCATCTGTAATTTCACCGATTTTCCATCCGGTGAAAGTCCAATCTGTCGAGCTACTGTGTCAGAAATATAGTTCGCAGTACTTCCGCTGTCCAAATAAGCCACAACTGCATGCCAGTTTATACTGCCCACTAATTCATAACCCATAAATCCAACACTGGCAAGAGGGCACACTAATGGGGTGCGCAATCCCACTAGTTTTTCCCTCACATCTCCACCGCCAGTTTTGGGTACGACAGTACTGGCAAATCCTTCATTGACAGTGCTTTGACCACAAACAACAGTGGTTCTGTCATTGAACGTACTCTGACTGCCAGTAAATCCAGGTTGATTATTCTCACTATCCTTAGCTGTGATCCCATCTGCACAGCTAGCACTGACTGAGGGATACAAGTCAGTGTTCTCATCAACCTTTGCTGTGATCCCATCCGCACAGCTGGTACTGACTGAGGGATATAAGTCAGGATTCTTCATATGTTTCACGGCATTTCCACGATGATGATCTCCACCATCCTCAACATCATCATTCCTCACTGCAGTTGGGCTCGCGCCCTCACACATATGAGAGTCCTCTGGGTTCACACAACCAACACGTGGACCCACCAACACAACATTCCACCGAGGGTGTCTCACCTCCTCATATATCCGACCAAAGATCTCCCGCGTCCGGCGACTCACTGGAACTGCTGTGCCACCCTGCTGTTTTCGGGGTAGTTCGGGTGGTGCATTCTGCCCCGCGGTTAGTTTAACCGCTTCTTCGCTTCCGCCAGCTTGGGGCATGCACTGACCCAATGACCCGGGTCCTCACACAGCAAGCACGCACCACGACCTCTACCTCTGCCACCACGGCCTCGGTCACCTCCCTCACGTCCACGGCCTCTACCTCTACCTCTGCCTTTCTGTTGCTGCACTACTGCAACCGAATCCGGATTAGCCGACTGAGGCTGCTGCTGATCGATCATATGGATCTGCTGCTGCTGGTACTGGCCACGTCCTCGCCCACGTCCACGTCCACGGTTCCCTGATTGACTACTCTGGCCTCTATCCTGACCCTGCGACTGTTCCCAGCTCCCTCGCTGAAGACTGGAAAGACAAAGAGCAGTCACTATGGCCTGCTCAGGGTCATCAGGCACCCATGACGCAACTGTAGATCTCAAGGGCTCCTTAAGGCCCTCGATGAACTGGTAGTATCTCTCAGCGCGTGACATATCAGGCAACCTAAAACTCCACTTCTGGAATTCCCGAACGTAGGCCTCCACTGTGCGGTACTGACGGAGGCTATACAACTTCCGCCTAGCCTGTTCTGCAAGCGTCGCTGACTCAAAAGTATTCCTCAGCTCAGCAGTGAATTCGCGCCAATCAGCAAACGGTGCACGAATTCCTTGGTGGACTTGCAGTTCCACCAAGTTCATCCAAGAGATTGCCGAGCCAGACAGATTTGCAGACATGATTGCCAGCCACCTTGCCTCATCCACCATGTTCCCGCGTAGCCACCTACACATAGCCAGCACCCACTCTGTGCAGCTGACATCCTGATGATGTCCTGAGAATCGTTCTGGCATTGGGATGCGAAGTCTCCCAAAGCCGACATCCGTACCCGTAGGGGCAGCAACTTGGACTCCTAGGTCCGGTAACCCACCTCCATGCGACGACTGACTCTCATCCATCGACACATTGCCATCGTCACCATCATCTCCACCACCGCCTCCAGGCGGTCCGTCAGGCGGGCCACCAGAAGGTGACCTCCTCTGTGGTCTCCTCGGTGGTTCACAACCACCGGTTCCTCCTCCAATGCCACTTCCAACTGAACCATATGAGCCTAGGCCACAGTAGGGATCGCCCGGTATCCCTAGCCCCCAATATGAGGGCGGACGAGGTGCTCTCGTAGGAATCCCTGTTCCAACTGCGTTTCCACCACTCGACTGCGACTGTATTCCACTTTGTCCAACTTGGCGTACACGAGCAGACTGACCAGCTTGACTGGTTAATGGACGCAACACGGGAGGCATCACTGGTGCCGAAAAACTTGAAGAACTGGTCAAAATTCCCAAATTTTTGGGCGCCGAAACACTTCCACAAACTGTAGTACTTGGGATAGTAAGGGTCCCTAAGTACTGACTGAAGGGAATTTGAGTGTTCATGTACTCAGACCAGCTCATTTTATCCTCTTGCCAGCTCATGGCATCAGCAGGTAACGGTAACGCCTCGAAAGTCACACCTGTAGGGGTGTTACAGCCCTCCGTTACCCCAGGGGTGCGTAACCCCCCTGGCTGGGTAACGTTTTCGCGCACAGCCTCCAGCTGCCCGACAGCATCCTGCTGTCTGGCCGTGCCTCGCTCGACCGGGCCCGAGGGCGACGGCGACCTCCTCCGAAGCGGCGCCCGCGGCGGGTTCGACTCCGCGCCGGGGCTCGGCGTTGCCTCGGCTACCCGTGCGTCCAACCTCTCGATGGCGCGCTTGATTCCCGCGATCTCACTTTCCATGGACGCCGCCCGCCGAGCATGGTCCGCCTCCATTCCATGCACTCGGTCGCGGACCGTCTCCGTCGCGTTTTGCTGGGCTTCAATGGCGGCACCGAGGTCACCGAGGACCTGGGCGGCTTCGCGCAATCCGCGGCGGGCATTCGCGGCCTCCTCGGAGGCTTGACCGGCGGAGGCCTCAATGGCCATGGCCCGCCGTTTTCCCGCATCGCTCTCCTCCTCGAGAGCTGCCAACCGTTGGCCTACCTCCGCGACCTCCTCCCGCGTCCTCGCGAACCGCTCGCCGTCCATCGCGCCCGCCAATTCCGCTTCATTCTCCAACTGCTGGTTGGTTGCCGTAAAGCTCGCCTCCGCGTCCGTCAACCGCTTTTCCATCTGTCCCATTCGCCGGTCCATTTCCACGCTGATCCACTGCTCCGCCCGTCGCCAATCTTCTTGCACGGCGGTTTGCATTCGGCCCAAGTTATGGGCTTGCATTTCCGCCCGTCGCCTTGCATCCTCCAGGCCGGCGCCGATCGTTAGAATGGCCCCTTCATGGGAAGCCAACCGGCCGCGCATTCCTTCCTGCAAGGCGCGCAGTTCGCGGCCTTGATGCTGCTCCGAGGCCGCCGCCTGATTCGCTGCAGCTTGCAGCTGCGCCCCCATTGCCTCGGACATGCCGCGGAGGGCGGCACCCGTCCGATTCTCCGCGTCTTGAGCCCACTCGGCGACCGTCAACAGGGTCGCTCGCCGTGCAGCTGCCGCGGCCACGGCCCCCACTTGCCGCAGCATTGGGATCTCGGGCCGATGCTCCTCCTCGCTCCGCAACGCGGCCACCATTTGCTTGCCGTCGCCATTCAGTTCCATGGGGGTCGCATCGCCCCGATAAGGCACCATTGCTTGGTGCGCTTCGTCCACCGGATTCCCACGGTCCGGGCCAGAATCCCCCGACGCCATCCCGGCCGTCGGCTCGCCGTTTCTCGTCGCGCGAACGCCCCTCGCTCCGAAACCAGATGGTACGGGAGTTCTTGCTCCCGGGGCGCACGAAGCGGAATGAACGGGGAGTCATTCGGGCTCCCGGGGCGTTACATTTAAATGTACACCATGTAATTTGTTTGATTTGTCCGTTTCAATGTTTGTTCGTCCCCGGCGACCCAGATTCGGCCCTATTCGCCAATTAAATGCATCTAGGCCATCTAAAAGAGGCACCGTATCAGTAACAATGCGTTGCCTGAGCAAATCGTGCAAGGGAAAGTTGGCACCATTGCTAGACCGCCTTTGTTCCTACAAAGCAGGGATGGACACACATTTGGTCATTGACTATTGCTGACACTAGTGTGTCGCTATTGAACCACATGTTGACACGCAATAACGATTTTCCACTTTTTGGACCTTGCCCACATCCCTGTGCTTCCAACAGCGCTTCCAACGTCTTCTGGCGCTCTTCTGGCAGTCCACTCAGACGACCAAGTGAGATTCTTGCTGTTGCAATTCGACAAGTGAAGGAGCCCTCTAGTAGGCGCCTGGCGCAAGGCCTCTGGGCGCAGCGCGAGGGTACCGGCAACAGAGTGTCACAGAGGCGGCGCCGGTGGCATTGCCCTGAATTCGAATGCTAAAATTCCCTTTGAAAGGCAAAGACATTGGTTCCACTGGCTATATGCCTTTGCTGAATTAGCCTTTGGAATGTGAAAGCTTCACTGGCGCTGGTGCAGACTTGTCCATTGACACACTGTTTCAATGCCTGCTCAGATAGCGCCGTGTTGCTTCCGCCACAATGCACAACGTGTCGACAAGGGGCTGGGTGATGCATCCTTGGCTCCGTTTCAGGGCCCATGTGCGCCAGCCGCTGGAAAAGAACGGAAGCGGGGCGGATCACAGCAGCTTGCCTCAGGTTGCTGCGATTCTGGACATGATTGCATGGGCAGCAGTGTGCAGGCCTTGAGCAAATCGCTGTGGTAGGGCGCTGCTCGTCGCCTTCCTGTTGGGCTTTGGCTGCTCTGCGCTTCTCTGCCGCTAACAGCTGCGGCTGGGAACGTCCTGGCAATCAATGGCTATTTCAAGTTGACAGCAGTTGCAGTGCGTGCACACCCAGACTTGGCCGAGGGTTGGGAAATGCAAATTTACTGGAATGTAAAAGTGAACTGGCTAGCTTGTGTGAAAGCCATGAGCTCCCTGTGTTTCATCATTCTGATTCCGTTTGGGCGCCATGTCCATGGAGTGCATCATGCAAAGTCTATTTCTTCTGGAATTTCAGTGTGGTTCCTTGCAAAAGGGGGGAAAGCAAATGATACCAAGGCTACTTTGCCTTCGTCAGAAGCGATTATTGCTCGTCACTTTCCAAGAGTTGCAGTGCCGCAAAGTCTAGTTGTCCCTAAAAGTTGTTGCAGAGTGTGCACATGTCGTCAAGGGAGGTTCCTGAGCAGAGGCATCGCCAGGAATCCAATAATTACGAGTTGCTGGAAGTTCACGGAGTAAAACGGGGTGGAAATGGACGAAATCGTTCTCTTAATTCGTGCTTTTGCATTGTGTTCATGCTCATGTTGTGGCCACGCTTTCAGCGCTGCTTTATTGCGACAATGGCGACATGGAATGGGGAGCCCACGACCTCAACTGTGTCCAGTTGAAAGTCGCCGAGGATGATTGAGCACTGCCCTTCGTGCAAAGAGGGCGCGAGGCCAAGAATAATGAGTACTATGGCAACCACTGCAACCACATGAGCAAGTAATGCGTGCCGACCACGGTGGAGTTGGTCCCTTGGGAATCCGCTTGGCTGGGAGAACGGCCCGATTCTGGAATGACAAAGTTTGCGCCGAAAACGGAGACGACCAAATAGGGAGCGGTTCCATAGCACGGCGCAGGCAATGCAGACGTGTGCATCTCCAATTGCTTCACCCGGTGCCGAGCGCAACTTGAACCAGAGGTTTCTAATGGCGGGCCTGTGGTGCAAACGAGGGTGTAAATATCCCAAGAACCGAAATGATGCTGCGCAGTTTTAGGTGGATTCCGACTAAATCTGATACAGCACATCTTGCTGCGCTGTTCTGCCTACAAATCTTATCTATTAAAAATTAGACGTGCATGCAGATTACCCTTGTGACCAGTGTGCGAATACGGTCGTCATACGATCCATCAATATGCGCATCTGGTTCCACTTACAGTGCACCTCCCTCTTGAGACGTGTCAACTGAAATCGGTGCCCTGCGGGATGGAATTCACAACTTTGATACTTTTTTTGGAAACGGGATCCACTTGTGAACAGCATTATTTTTGAATCATCGTGTGATCTGTGCAACATGTTTCACAAGGGTGTTCCTTTGTTCGATTATGTTGCTGAGCCACACAGGCATAATATCATGCGCACAATGCTGCACTCCATAAATCACTGTACAACAGTATCTTAAACTAGGATACTAAACTCACCTAGCCAGGCATCCCACCTCCATGCCTGGCCCCCTCCTCCTAGTGAGGAGGGCCCGGCGCCCCCAAGGTTCCTAGCCCTTGGGCGACGCCACCGCACTTTGCGGACTCCTCACGAGGGTGCGACTACAACCCTCCCACCATCCCCGTCCGCATCTTCATGTCGCAGCGCCAACCTCGGCCAGGGCACCCTCTAGCGGGTGCCCCGTTTGGCCTCTTTGGCCAGCGCCCTCGCTCTTGTCCTTGCTCTCGCCCTTGATCTTGACATCGCTCTCGCTCTCGCTGCCCCTGCCCCTGCCCCTGCCCCTGCCCCTGCCCCTGCCCCTGCCCCTGCCCCTGCCCCTGCCCCTGCTCTCGCTCTCGCTCTCGCTCTCGCCCTCGCCCTCGCTCTCGCTCTTGCTCTCGCTCTCGCTCTTGCTCTTGCTCTTGCTCTTGCTCTCGCTCTTGCTCCGCTCTCGCTCTTGCTCTTGCTCTTGCTCTTGCTCTTGCTCCTGACCCTAACCCTGCCTCGACCTTGCCTCGACCTTGCCCCCTCGACGTTGCCCTCGAGCCTCCTCTTCCCTCTCTCTTAGAGGCAGACAAAAAAATGTACACAGCCATCACCAAAACATTTGATTTCCGCGATATTGGTAAACATATGTTCAGGAGCTTAGCTGGCAATGAAATATGGATTGTTCATGCGACATTTGGAGGCTGCAGATGTCTGTGATAGTCCGCAAACAGGGATCTACGTGAGTCTTGCTGGTAACCATCGGCAGCATTCTGAATGTTCTAGTATTAGGTGGAATTCATTTAAGCAAATTCCGATATCGCCTATATGGTGCCAATCATTTGTTCAGACATTTTTCAAGCACAACGTGTACATGAAGTTCAGTGTTATTTCGCTGATGTGATCAGCACATGTGCCCGAAAAGAGGCTGAGGAGACATGATCCAAAGAACAAATCCCGAACAAGTGCTGCTATTGGAAGTGCAAATGGATGATAGGTTGTTACTGTGACAACTAGTCATCGCAACGGGTGACGATGCATCGCGCTGCATTGTGAGATGAATGGTTCACAATGGCAATTCATGCATACCAAGCAAGTTTTCATAACGCTGCTTGCCGCCAAACTGTACCTCGACGGTGTATGGCAAGCACTGCCACTAGGGCTAGAGGATCAGTCACATTTCTTTCCCAAACGGTACAAGGGGAAACATCAAAGACGTTCCGCGTGTTTGTCCTGGTGTATATGTGTGTGTGGGGTGTGTTGGCGTCCAAGGACACGGCAGAATGAAGATCGACAGGTGTGCTAACTGAGACACAAGAATTCAGCCAGTGGGGCTTCAAACGATCTGATTTCGGCTAATCTGGATGGTTCGGAAATGTTTTCATAATGGCGTATTGCGATTATGGCATTTATTCTTTCTTCGATCCAGTGCCGCCAACAATAGTTTGCTGCACATGTACACTCGGCGTCTATTGTATTTGGTGCGGAAGAAGCAACAAGTGCTCTAATGCGCATATTTACAAACGATTCAAAATATCATTGCTTTGTGTAGCTCTCAGGACCATGTTCTCAACCCTCTACGATACGCGCATTGCGCTCTCCATAATTTGTCTGTCTTCCCGCGCTGGATGTATAGTTCTCAATGCAGAATGGCCGTTAGGGTCGACGCCAGCAGGCCACAAGGCCTCCGAGTTCAGTGCTACAGTATCCGACCCACGCTGACCGCCAAAACCTCGTCGCCGCAGCCGCCGTGAGCGACTGGCGACCGAAATTTCCAAACGCGCTTCATCGAACTGAAAAACCTTCTCCCGCCCAAGCGTGCTTGATCGCGAGCAGACGAGAAGCGCGAAATCGCCAAGTCGCCCCTGCGCACCCTTGACCGTAGCTCGCCGGCCGCCTCTGCCTCAACTCCGCGCGCGCCCTTCTCTTAAACCTTCCCGCCGCCCGCCTGTTTGCATTGTTTCCACAGTGGTCATTTCCAATAGCCATGGGAGGGCGGCTGAAAAGCGCGGGGGTAGGGTTGGTCAAGGAAACGCTCGTAGGCCGCAGGTGCCCCCAGGGGGCAGCTTCACGCACCGCACTTTGACGACCGGCCACGTGCTCAATGTTGTCCGCCTCAACAGCAGGACCTGCGTGGCACTCTGCGCAAGCACAACGGTTTTGGAGCAAACGGGAAGAGAGGGGGAGATAGCGGCAAACACGAGTGGCTGGCACGGTCGGCCGGATTTTATAGGCCCTTTGGGGGAAAAACCGATTTTTTCACATGAAAACGGCAAAAACACACAGTTGCATCACCTCGATCAGAAGCGTGATTGTCGAGTCACGTGATCTCTTGAGCTCAAGCATCAAACAAAAAACACGTCGCTCTAATTTCAGCATTCTTCCAACGCGGCAACATCGGGCGCACATTCTCCCTCATGGCTCTTTTACTTGCTGCCAGTGCACGCACTCATTGCCAAGGGCTCGGGCAAGTCCGCAAATTTCGTCTATTGGATGCTGAACGAAGCGCGTCCTTGGCGCGGCCGTGCTGGTGAAACGCAGGACCAACGTCGTCATGTCATAATCGTCCACCAAGAGCAGCAGCATCCGTCGGTCCGGACAACGCCATATGGTGACATGGGGAGCATGCGAGTTGGATCTGACGAGGGGGCCCCTCCACGCTGCCTGTGTGGCGATTGTTGCCACCTTCAGCTTACCCAACTTTTCGTCATCAATCTGGGTTTGGTCGTCGAACGTCTACGGAATGCCCGCCAGCGTCGAGCTCGGCATCGATCGCCGTTCGGAACTACCTTGAAAACTATGCCACACTTCCAGATCAGAATATTCTATGCTTATGCTGCTTCCTCCCCATTTGGTTTTCAGAGCTTTGTTTTAACTTTTATTAGTTACTAGTTATGAGTTATTTCCTTTTAGTTATGAGTTATTTCCGGCTGCAGGCCATCCTTTTTGTGCGTGCTTTGGCGCGCTTCAAACGGTGTCGCTGACGGCTACCTGGTCAGTGGCTTCAACGTCTTGCGCCGTCAATGCTGTCATTTGCACTATATTGCTGTACAGTGTCAATGAGATATACCTCGCGACGGCCGAGGACTCCGCCTTCGCGATTCCCCAAGGGTAGTACTTCCAAGAACATCACAGCGAAGAATACCCATCGTTTGATGAAACTCGACTAGCCTGCACATAGTGACAAGCAAATTGCACGTGTCACACCATTTTACTACACGTCCACATCTTGCTCAATTGGTGGAATCGTCCACTGGAAATGTAGACAGCATTGGAAACGGACCAAACCACGTGATCTCAACCCTGTTTACTACGCCCGTTCCACCTGTGACATGAGCGCCTGGCGCACTACGTAGCAACACATACAGCAGTTCATTGGCGCTGTACATGTGCCATGACAACGTCTGGAAAATTGCAGTGAGTCATTGAAGTCACTGTTCAGGCGGCACCCCCTACCCCAAAGTGGGATTAGTCTCCCTTTTTCCTGTGCACTTTCCACGTTAGTGCACCCATCTATATGTTGCGTCTACTGCTTTTGTCTGTAACCTATAACGTACCCAAACAAGGAGCAGGACGCCATTTTGTCAGTACATTGGGCCCTGCTGTCCGAGACTGCTGGGCTTTGGCATCCTGGGTCGCCCTCGCTCGCAGAGCAGCGATGAACGCCGCGCAGGTGCTGGACGACGAGGTCCTGGCGGCGTACAGGCGTCTCGTGCAGCCGCACGTCGAGTCGTTCAATTGCTTTCTGCGGGAGGGGCTGAGCAGCGTGGTGGAGGGGGTGCGGCCGGTGGAGGTGCGGGGCGGCGCAAGGCAGGGATTTGTGGGATTTGCGGCAGTGCGGTGTTCGGGACATTGCGCCGCGGAGGGCGATGGGTCGTGTTCTGCGTTGGCGGTCCGCGAAATTTCGCAGGAGATCGGGTTCCGGGTTGCTGATTGCTTTGCCGCAGCTTGGAGAGTGGGATGATTGCCGTTGTCGCACATTAGCCTTGTCGGGGGAATCGGTGGAGTGGCATAATCCTTTGTTGCTACAACCCGGGGTAAAGACACTGACCTTTCTCCGAGGAGCAAAGCTCAATGATTCAATTTTGGAGTCTCATAAGAGGTTGTATTGGAGAGCTTAAATGTTTAATGTACTAAACGATCGATTTGAGAGTCCAATTTTGTGATTTTGGTGCCAGTAACCATGCAAACCCAATAATACAGTCAATAAGACAGCTGTCCAATTCACAGAAATCTGCGATAACTCCTGCCAAAACCCTTGGCAGAAGATGCAAATCGTTTTGGCCAAACAGGCCGTTTTCAGTGCGCTTGGCACATTGCATCCAAGGGATTGTAGTTGTAGAGCAAAGAGGCCAACTCCGTTGCAAACCATGCCACTGTATAATGGTGCGGGCGTTGCAATCGCACAGAAGAGAAATGCCTGTCATTGCTTTGCTTCTTCCAGGGCAGGTGCCGCCCTTTCAACACAGCAGTGTAAAATTCCATAAAATCTTCATTTCATTCGCACAGCAGGAACAATAACGCACAAAATCTTTTCATCTGATTTAGAGACTGTTGATGACACTAAGAGACCGGGATTCAAGATTGCAAAGAAACGAGAATGTAGGAGCAAGGAATGGGGATATGGTATTATGCATTCCTGGATGCCCATGTCTGGTCGACAGCAACAGCAATAGCCTCAGCATAAGCCTCACAGTGTTCCAAACACATATCCATGCACCTGGGACAGCATTTTGGGTCATTAGAATTGGGATCGAGTCAGAGCTTGTGATGCAGCAGGAATGGTGTGCCAGTGCTTTGGCTTCATTGTTGAACATACCGTGAGTGATAATGGCAATAATGCGATTGTCCCAAGTGGTGTCTCCATGATCTGCATCTCCAGCCGTGTGGTGAGCATTATCTATTTGTGTACCAGATCCGGCACCCCGTTACCCAAAAGATTCGCAGCTTCTGGTTTGGAAGCCCCATCATCGGCCAGCCCATCAAGACCGAAGCCACAGTTGGCAAAGAACAGCGGCTGTTTCCAAGGGAATGCAGGCAGTCGGTGGTAATCTGAAGCCTCACTGCAACAAGCAGATTTGGCTAGATCCAATGGATCAGAGCTGCAATTTGTTGTTTCGATGCATGTGGATGCAAGGCAAGTAGTTTCAGAGGTGCAGTCACACTGATTTATAGTGCATGACTATGTGCTGCTCTTTCTCCCACTGGCAAGCAACAGGTCCCCAGGCTAGTTTCCCTATTGTGTTGTTTTTAATCTCCTTATTATCCAATTTTTACCCTATTATTAAAATTTTCCCTATCAATAATTTTCCTATTATGTTTGTTGTTGTTGGATTGGCATTCGGGGGTCCAAATCTTGTGCCTGGTTATGAGGCATGTGAGCAGCTGCCCAGCATTTCGTGTAGCCCTTGTTTCGATTGCACATTTTGTAAGTAACTTGCTGTCTGAAAAGCAGACTCATCAAACCTGCTTTTCTATGGCTTATGCTACACTTGGATTTGCCTTGCACCAAGCAAGAGACTACACAGTTTCCTAGGATGCACGGTTGAAACTGTGTCAATGTGTGTACTAACTATGTACTTTTGGGACCACATTTGCCGAAAGCACACAGTTGGATTTTGAGCAGACCGTGTCAGGACTGTGTCATCTGGCCTATTCTTTACTAGTGTTTGGACAATATTTTCTAAATGCTTTGGGCTAATGTGGGCGGAGAGTCCCAAGCGTTTTGCGAGCATGGTTAGGCGGATCGAAGATATCTAAAACAAGACACAGTTGTTTTGATAGAAGGCTTGCAGACCAATTGCAAGAGCTTGTTGGCTAACAGTGTTCCAAAGCCAGTTGCTAGGTTGACGAACATCCGACGACCGTGTCACGCAGGAGATCCAGTGTAACAATGCGTTGCCTGAGCAAATCGTGCAAGGGAAAGTTGGCACCATTGCTAGACCGCCTTTGTTCCTACAAAGCAGGGATGGACACACATTTGGTCATTGACTATTGCTGACACTAGTGTGTCGCTATTGAACCACATGTTGACACGCAATAACGATTTTCCACTTTTTGGACCTTGCCCACATCCCTGTGCTTCCAACAGCGCTTCCAACGTCTTCTGGCGCTCTTCTGGCAGTCCACTCAGACGACCAAGTGAGATTCTTGCTGTTGCAATTCGACAAGTGAAGGAGCCCTCTAGTAGGCGCCTGGCGCAAGGCCTCTGGGCGCAGCGCGAGGGTACCGGCAGCAGAGTGTCACAGAGGCGGCGCCGGTGGCATTGCCCTGAATTCGAATGCTAAAATCCCCTTTGAAAGGCAAAGACATTGGTTCCACTGACTATATGCCTTTGCTGAATTAGCCTTTGGAATGTGAAAGCTTCACTGGCGCTGGTGCAGACTTGTCCATTGACACACTGTTTCAATGCCTGCTCAGATAGCGCCGTGTTGCTTCCGCCACAATGCACAACGTGTCGACAAGGGGCCGGGTGATGCATCCTTGGCTCCGTTTCAGGGCCCATGTGCGCCAGCCGCTGGAAAAGAACGGAAGCGGGGCGGATCACAGCAGCTTGCCTCAGGTTGCTGCGATTCTGGACATGATTGCATGGGCAGCAGTGTGCAGGCCTTGAACAAATCGCTGTGGTAGGGCGCTGCTCGTCGCCTTCCTGTTGGGCTTTGGCTGCTCTGCGCTTCTCTGCCGCTAACAGCTGCGGCTGGGAACGTCCTGGCAATCAATGGCTATTTCAAGTTGACAGCAGTTGCAGTGCGTGCACACCCAGACTTGGCCGAGGGTTGGGAAATGCAAATTTACTGGAATGTAAAAGTGAACTGGCTAGCTTGTGTGAAAGCCATGAGCTCCCTGTGTTTCATCATTCTGATTCCGTTTGGGCGCCATGTCCATGGAGTGCATCATGCAAAGTCTATTTCTTCTGGAATTTCAGTGTGGTTCCTTGCAAAAGGGGGGAAAGCAAATGATACCAAGGCTGCTTTGCCTTCGTCAGAAGCGATTATTGCTCGTCACTTTCCAAGAGTTGCAGTGCCGCAAAGTCTAGTTGTCCCTAAAAGTTGTTGCAGAGTGTGCACATGTCGTCAAGGGAGGTTCCTGAGCAGAGGCATCGCCAGGAATCCAATAATTACGAGTTGCTGGAACCAGAGGTTTCTAATGGCGGGCCTGTGGTGCAAACGAGGGTGTAAATATCCCAAGAACCGAAATGATGCTGCGCAGTTTTAGGTGGATTCCGACTAAATCTGATACAACACATCTTGCTGCGCTGTTCTGCCTACAAATCTTATCTATTAAAAATTAGACGTGCATGCAGATTACCCTTGTGACCAGTGTGCGAATACTGTCGTCATACGATCCATCAATATGCGCATCTGGTTCCACTTACAGTGCACCTCCCTCTTGAGACGTGTCAACTGAAATCGGTGCCCTGCGGGATGGAATTCACAACTTTGAAACTTTTTTTGGAAACGGGATCCACTTGTGAACAGCATTATTTTTGGATCATCGTGTGATCTGTGCAACATGTTTCACAAGGGTGTTCCTTTGTTCGATTATGTTGCTGAGCCACACAGGCATAATATCATGCGCACAATGCTGCACTCCATAAATCACTGTACAACAGTATCTTAAACTAGGATACTACACTCACCTAGCCAGGCATCCCACCTCCATGCCTGGCCCCCTCCTCCTAGTGAGGAGGGCCCGGCGCCCCCAAGGTTCCTAGCCCTTGGGCGACGCCACCGCACTTTGCGGACTCCTCACGAGGGTGCGACTACAACCCTCCCACCATCCCCGTCCGCATCTTCATGTCGCAGCGCCAACCTCGGCCAGGGCACCCTCTAGCGGGTGCCCCGTTTGGCCTCTTTGGCCAGCGCCCTCGCTCTTGTCCTTGCTCTCGCCCTTGATCTTGACATCGCTCTCGCTCTCGCCCTGCCCCTGCCCCTGCCCCTGCCCCTGCCCCTGCCCCTGCCCCTGCCCCTGCCCCTGCCCCTGCCCCTGCTCTCGCTCTCGCCCTCGCCCTCGCCTTCGCTCTCGCTCTTGCTCTCGCTCTCGCTCTTGCTCTTGCTCTTGCTCTTGCTCTCGCTCTTGCTCTTGCTCTCGCTCTCGCTCTCGCTCTCGCTCTTGCTCTTGCTCTTGCTCTTGCTCCTGACCCTAACCCTGCCTCGACCTTGCCTCGACCTTGCCCCCTCGACGTTGCCCTCGAGCCTCCTCTTCCCTCTCTCTTAGAGGCAGACAAAAAAATGTACACAGCCATCACCAAAACATTTGATTTCCGCGATATTGGTAAACATATGTTCAGGAGCTTAGCTGGCAATGAAATATGGATTCTTCATGCGACATTTGGAGGCTGCAGATGTCTGTGATAGTCCGCAAACAGGGATCTACGTGAGTCTTGCTGGTAACCATCGGCAGCATTCTGAATGTTCTAGTATTAGGTGGAATTCATTTAAGCAAATTCCGATATCGCCTATATGGTGCCAATCATTTGTTCAGACATTTTTCAAGCACAACGTGTACATGAAGTTCAGTGTTATTTCGCTGATGTGATCAGCACATGTGCCCGAAAAGAGGCTGAGGAGACATGATCCAAAGAACAAATCCCGAACAAGTGCTGCTATTGGAAGTGAAAATGGATGATAGGTTGTTACTGTGACAACTAGTCATCTAACGGGTGACGATGCATCGCGCTGCATTGTGATATGAATGGTTCACAATGGCAATTCATGCATACCAAGCAAGTTTTCATAACGCTGCTTGCCGCCAAACTGTACCTCGACGGTGTATGGCAAGCACTGCCACCAGGGCTAGAGGATCAGTCACATTCTTTTCCAAACGGTACAAGGGGGAAACATCAAAGACGTTCCGCGTGTTTGTCCTGGTGTATATGTGTGTGTGGGGTGTGTTGGCGTCCAAGGACACGGCAGAATGAAGATCGACAGGTGTGCTAACTGAGACACAAGAATTCAGCCAGTGGGGCTTCAAACGATCTGATTTCGGCTAATCTGGATGGTTCGGAAATGTTTTCATAATGGCGTATTGCGATTATGGCATTTATTCTTTCTTCGATCCAGTGCCGCCAACAATAGTTTGCTGCACATGTACACTCGGCGTCTATTGTATTTGGTGCGGAAGAAGCAACAAGTGCTCTAATGCGCATATTTACAAACGATTCAAAATATCATTGCTTTGTGTAGCTCTCAGGACCATGTTCTCAACCCTCTACGATACGCGCATTGCACTCTCCATAATTTGTCTGTCTTCCCGCGCTGGATGTATAGTTCTCAATGCAGAATGGCCGTTAGGGTCGACGCCAGCAGGCCACAAGGCCTCCGAGTTCAGTGCTACAGTATCCGACCCACGCTGACCGCCAAAACCTCGTCGCCGCAGCCGCCATGAGCGACTGGCGACCGAAATTTCCAAACGCGCTTCATCGAACTGAAAAACCTTCTCCCGCCCAAGCGTGCTTGATCGCGAGCAGACGAGAAGCGCGAAATCGCCAAGTCGACCCTGCGCACCCTTGACCGTAGCTCGCCGGCCGCCTCTGCCTCAACTCCGCGCGCGCCCTTCTCTTAAACCTTCCCGCCGCCCGCCTGTTT
>CAJHUC010000019.1:0-35465 GCA_905146915.1 Ostreobium quekettii
AAGGCAACAATTCGGAACCGCTACCCATTGCCCTGCATTGAAGAACTTCTCGACCGCTTGGGTGAGGCAAGTTTCTTCACAAAGATTGACTTGAGGAGTGGCTATCATCAGATCCGTGTTCATCCAGAAGACGTGCCGAAGACAGCCTTCAAAACAAGATATGGGCACTTTGAATTTCTTGTGCTACCTTTTGGCTTGACAAATGCTCCGGCTACGTTCATGCACTTGATGCATAGCATTTTCAGGGAGCATCTCGACACCTTTGTCATCATCTTCTTGGATGACATCTTGGTGTATAGCCAATCGTTGGAGGAGCACAAGGTGCACGTCAGGAAGGCATTGGAAATTTTGAGAGAGCACAAGCTCTACGCGAAGATGACCAAGTGTTCGTTCTTCCAACAAGAAGTCGAATATTTGGGTCATATTGTTGGCATCGATGGAGTGAAGCCAGATCCTGCGAAGATCAAAGCCATCAAGGAGTGGAAGCAGCCAGAGAACTTGAAAGAGCTGCGAAGTTTCCTTGGTTTGGCAGGATACTACAGAAGATTCATCCAAGACTTTGCGAAGATTGCAACGCCTTTGACAAATTTGACAAGGAAGAAGACTCCCTACAAATGGACTTCAAGCGAGGATGCAGCCTTCAAGGAATTGAAGACCAAGCTGACCGAGGCACCTGTATTGAAAACTGCTGATCCTGACCGAGATTACGTTGTGACCTGCGATGGGAGTGACACGGCTGTGGGAGCTGTGTTGAGTCAAGTTCATGACTCCGGTGATCATCCTGTGGCATTCGAGAGCCGGAAGATGAATTCAGCAGAGGCGAACTACCCTACTCATGAGCGGGAGCTCTTGGCGGTGATTCATGCGTTGAGGACTTGGAGACACTACCTAGAAGGCAAGAAGTTCAAGGTTATCACGGACCACTACTCCTTGAAGTACCTCATGACGCAACCGAACCTATCGAAGCGACAAGCGAGATGGCTGGACTTTTTGGCAGAATTCGACTATGAGGTGATTCATAAGCCAGGAAAGTCGAATGTGGTTGCTGATGCCTTATCTAGGCTTTACATGATTGAATGCTTGTCGATTTCTGAAGTAGAATTGGATTCGAAATTGCTGCGGAAGTTGGAGGAAGAGTATGCTCGCGATGAAGAGAGCAAAGCAATTTTCGAACATCCAGATCGCCACCCAAATTTCAAGGTGCTGAATCAGCGCATCTATTGGGTTGACGATGAGCGATTGCGATTGTATGTGCCAAGTGGGACCTTGAGAAGTGCAGTGATGACTGAATTGCATGATGCACATTGTTCGGGTCACTTGGGCATCAAGAGAACATCTGACCTGGTGAAGCGGGATTTCTATTGGCCTTCTTTGGAGAGTGATGTGACGGAGTTTGTGAGGAGTTGTGATGCATGTCAGTGCAACAAACCTTCGAATCAGAAAAGTGCTGGGTTGTTGCAACCATTGGAAATACCTCACAATCGTTGGGAGAAAGTGAGCATGGATTTGATCACTCATTTGCCAAAGACCCGATCCGGTTATGATGCTTTGATGGTTATGGTGGATTATGGCACCAAGATGGTGGTGCTGAGACCAACAAAAGGAACAGCCACTGCTGTGGATGTGGCTAAGACTTTTGTGGATTCCGTTGTGCGAGTCCATGGTTTGCCGAGGACCATTGTGTCGGATCGTGACAGCAAGTTCATGAGCCATTTTTGGAAGGAAGTGTTCAAGAATATGGGAACTACTTTGGCGATGTCATCGGGATTTCATCCTCAAACTGATGGCCAAACGGAGAGGGCCAACCGTACGATTGAGGAGATCATGAGAGCGTTTGTGGGAAGACGACATAACGACTGGGATCAACGGTTGAGCATGGTGGAGTTCGTCTACAACAATGCCGTGCATTCTTCAACTGGATTTACGCCTTTCTACCTTTGCTACGGGCGACATCCAGTGAACCCTGCAAACTTGTTGGCTGGAGCGGAGACAAAGAACGTCACAGCTGAGGACTGGATGGAGACTTTATCCAAGGATCTACTGCAAGCACGCGACAACCTGACGAAGGCTCAAGAGCGACAGAAGCGATATGCGGACAAGAAGCGAAGACCTTTGGAGTTGCGTGTTGGTGATGAAGTTCTGCTATCTACCAAGTACCTCAACATCGCTGGAGCTGGACCAAGCCACAAGTTTGGACCATTGTACATTGGACCGTTCAAGGTGGCGGAGTGCTACACGACAGCCTACAAGCTGGAGCTGCCGGCGCACATCCGAGTGCATCCTGTCTTCCATGTTTCTCAACTGAAGTTGTCCCGAGCGCCAAAGGACGCCAGACGACGTTCCCAACCTCCTGAGGCAATCATCTCTACGGACGGCCATGAGGAGTACTTCGTCGAGGAAATCGTCAACCATCGACTGCGAAAGCGCGGACGTCGAACCGTCAAGGAGTACCTCGTCTTTTGGGAAGGCTACCCTGCCCATGAAGCGACTTGGGAGCCTGAAGACAACCTCCAAAACGCGCAAGTGAAGATCCAGGAGTACTACGGCCGCATTGAGGACAATGCTTAGTTTAAGGGGGGGAGATTGTAGTGACTGGACACCGTACTATACATTGACGGGTAATTGGATGACTTAGATGAGTTAGATGTGTTCATCTGAGTCTAGAAATGTGTTAATCATGATCGCCACGTTCATCTTGTTAAATGGGCCAATTTTCGGTATAATGAGGTCATTAAGGCAATTTAGGTCATTTAGCCCATTTCTGGCCATTTGAGTCATTATTCCTTGATGGAACCGGTGTGATGATGAACATTATAGCCTATTATGATGTAGTGCGCGGTCATGGGCGGAAGGGAGCCGCCAGGAAGTGGTGGAGTATACTCCAAGGGATTATGGGGTTGATCCGGCAGTACGGGCACCTGTCAGGTACCCGCATTACATTGGATCACAGGTACAAGCGCCCTTACGGCCATGGTATATTGGAGGGACGTGGTATAGCTTGGGGAAGCCGCCTGGCATTACTAGAGGTACGCCAAGGGGCTAAGGGACCATGTGAGTGGCTCTCCAAGGGCCGAGGTGACCTTACGGGAGGCCGAGGGTGGCATGACATGAGTGTATTGGACATTACAGGAGGCCGAGGGTGCCATGACGAGAGGGGGAGCGCGCCACCTATAAAAGTGGGCACCCCATAGGCCATTTGTCTCAATTCGCCGGTGCACTCGACCTTGTCTGGACCAGGGGGCCCACCACCATTGTAATACATTGACCGAAGCTCCGCCGATTGTCTCATTTGGTCGCCATCATCCTGGGGGATTCTACACCTTGTGAGCCACGACCTGTGGCGGGCTGCCACTGGAGTAGACGTGGCCACTCAGCTTTTTTTCTGTTATTTTACTTCTGTATTTTTTTTGAACACAAACATTCCGTCCATCGATTTTCCGTCATTTTGCCGGGGCCGGGTTTCCGTAACCGTAACGGTTAAACCGTTCATGCCACATCAAATTTCATTTTTTTGGCTCTGGAGCTGTCCGTCAAAGGGGTGTTTGCAGCCAGCGGTTTTTGTAAAAGCGCTTTTTTTCCGCTGCCTTTCTTGGCATTCCGTTGCCATCCGTCACGGACTTTGAGATTCCGGTAGCGTTCCGTTGGTCAGCGGCGGTCTTTGTTGGTGGCAATTTTTGCCTAGCGGATTCTTTCTCTGTGTCCAGCAACCTTTGCCTCTAGATACGGGCCACAGCAATAGCCGTATAGAGGTGGCCACTCAAGGGTGCTATCCGGTCCGTTAAATCCGGTTCGTTAATTTTTATCAGCTGTCCGTTAAATTTCGTTAAAGAAAAAGGGAGAAAAATTCAGAAAAAACGAAAAAATCCAAAAAAATCAAAAAAAAACCCCCCAAAATCACAACAATTGTGGCTAGTTGAAAATCTAGTATGCATAGGTTGAAATAAAATACAAACATACTCTCTAATAGCGAATTCCATAAACTATAAGTATGAAAAAAACCCAAAAATCCCCAAAAAATCCAAAAATCCGCTAATTTTTGGTTATTTTTGTCTTTTTTCGTTATTTTCCGTTAATTAACGGAAAATTAACGGAAATTAACCTCTGTCCGCTATTAACGGATCCGGGTGGCCACCTCTATAGCCGTAACGAGGTGCAATATTAATACATGTATAAACAACGTATGTCCACCTATTTGCAGTCCATGCCATCATAAAAAAATATGCATGAATAAATAAATATACCTAAATGTTGCCTCGGCCGGTACTCCTTGCTAGACAGGGGACGCAACCCGTTGCTTTTTCCCGGCCAACCCACGGCCGGTACTCCTTGCAAACGCTAGAGGTGGCCATTCAAGGGTGCCATCCGGTCCATTAAATCCGGTTCGTTAATTTTTATCAGCTGTCCGTTAAATTTCGTTCAAGAAACAGGGAGAAAAATTCAGAAAAAAGGGAAAAAATCCAAAAAAATCGAAAAAAAACCCAAAAAATCACAACAACTGCGGCTAGTTGAAAATCTAGTATGCATAGGTTGAAATAAAATACAAACATACTCTCTAATAGCGAATTCCATAAACTATAAGTATGACTAAAACCCAAAAATCCCAAAAATCCAAAAATCCGCTAATTTTTGGTTAATTTTTGTCTTTTCGTTATTTTCATATTAATTAACGGAAAATTATTAACTTGGAAAATTAACCTCTGTCATTCTATTAACGGATCGGTGGCCACCTCTGGCAAAGCGCTTGCAAAGCGGTGGTATTCGGCCGAAGCGATGGTCTCCCCTCCGCTTCCCGCCCGCCTGTCACAATCTCGAACAAGCGGCGGCCAGCCGCGCTGGACACCAGCGAGCCCGGCAACAATGGCTTTACCCGACCGCGGTCCCGTTACTCAAGCCAAAGCAGAACATCTCCCCGCCCGCCACGGCGATCTCGGACAAGTAGCAGCCAGTGGCTTTTCCCTGGCCAAGCCATGGCCGGTACTCCAGCCGAGCAGAACAGCAACCCCCCGCCCTAACCCGCCATCGCCACTCACCTACGCGGTGGTCTTCCCACCCTTGGCGTTGCATGTACCATCCCACCATGACCCTCTGCAACCAGGCCGGAAATAGCAGCTTTTTCCCAGCCAAGACACGGCCGGTATTCCAACCAAGCAGAACAGCCCCCGCCCCACCCTGACACGATCTTGGACAAGTAGCAGCCGCCCATGGACATCGCGAGCCCCGGCAATAGTGGGTTTTCCCAGCCAGGCCGCGGCCGGTACTCCAACCGAGCAGAACAACAATCCCCCCTCGCCCCGCCCTGACACGATCTCAGACAAGCAACAGCCACCCATGCACACTGCGAACTCGGCAACAATAGCTTTTTCCTGGCTAAGCCACGGCCGGTACTCTAGCCAAGCAGAGCAGCAATTCCCCAGTAGAGGTGGCCACCCGGATCCGTTAATAGCGGACAGAGGTTAATTTCCATTAATTTTCCGTTAATTAACGGAAAATAACGAAAAAAGACAAAAATTAACCAAAAATTAACGGATTTTTGGATTTTTTGGGGATTTTTGGGTTTATTCATACTTATAGTATATGGAATTCGCTTTTAGAGAGTATGTTTGTATTTTATTTCAACCTATGCATACTAGATTTTCAACTAGCCGCAGTTGTTGTGATTTTTGGGTTTTTTTTCGATTTTTTTGGATTTTTTTCCTTTTTTCTGAAAATATTTCCCTTTTTTTTTAATGGAATTTAACGGACAGCTGATAAAAATTAACGAACCGGACTTAACGGACCGGATGGCATCTTTGAGTGGCCACCTCTATTCCCCAGCCCCACCCCAACACGACCTTGGAGAAGCAACAACCGCCCATGCACACCACGAGCCCCGCAACACTGGCTTTTTCTCGGCCAATCCGCGGCCGGTACTCCAGCCGAGCAGAACAGCAACCCCCCGCCCCATCCCGACATGATCTCGGAGAAGCAACAACTGCCCATGCACACCACGAGCCCAGCAACACTGGCTTTTTCCTGGCCAAGCCGCGGCCGGTACTCCAGCCAAGCAGAACAGCAAACCCTGCCCCACCCCGCCATCACTACTCACCTGAAGGTACCGATGCCGTGGGGGCAATTGGCGGCGGGCGGCCCCGACGCAACATTTCACATACCCCAGGGGCATCACATCACATGCCAACCAATCGAATGTACTGGGCTTGGGAACGCTTTGGGCGTACATTCTGCCTGCGTGACGGACAACAATGATTTGAAGGCACACATGGATGTGCCACGGGGGCGACCAGTGTGCACTGCCAAATCTAACAAAGACCCTGGCAATTGCACCCCACGTCCGCCATGCATATAAAATTTCTATATTGGGGTTCAACGTGTTTGAAATGTCTGTGTTGCTCCGTCAACGTTGATGGAATTCTGTCAACCTCTGTGGTCCGGTCAGCAGTTCCGTTACGAGGGCCTTGTCATCTGTAGGCTACGGCGCGGATCCTGTAACACGTGGTTCCATTCTGGAAGGTTGTGTGGATTTTTGTAGCCGTTTATGCTGACGTCAGCATAACCCCGCCCATTTCTGTTAGGCACTTTTTCTCTCTGTGGCCGGCTCACGGATTCTGTTGACTAAACGGAATTTTAACAGAGCCAACCAAATTCTGTTGTGGATGGACACAGGGGCCCACCTCTACTTGCAGCGGCCCCAGCTCACTGAGCGCTCTGTGGAGCCTGCAGCGTGTTGTGCCGTGGCCTGCACACCCTTTCGTAGGCCAGCGCGCGTGTCTCGTTGTGGTAATGACCCGTTGTTTTCTTGTTGTGCTAACAGGAGCTTGGCCTGTCGCCAAAGTCGTGGAGGCCATATGCGGAGCGAAGCGGAGTAGGCCGGAACGACTTGTGTGTAAGGGCCGAGCGTAGCGAGGCCTTTAGCCGGAAAATGGGTTTGGCCAAACTGGAGGTTCTTAATGAATATAATGATTTTGATGAAATTGGCCGCCACATATAAGAGCGCCTTGCGGCAGCGCCGATTGTAGCAATCGATTGTTCTGGAGCCTCCCTGCCTCCTCGAGCGCAGCCGCCGCATGCCTCAGATGGGACCGCACAGAGCGGCCGTCACCCACGGGCCGGAGAGAGCTCGGGACACACCGTCTGGCCGAGGACGACCACGCTTCCACCAGAGAGGCCCTAGAGTGCGGGCCAGGGTACCTGGACGCGGCCAAGGGGGGACCGCGTCAACACTCGCATGTCCCACCCTACCCATTCGAGCACCCAAACCGATGGCCTTCCAAACTTCATATCCTTGGAAACCTTGCCTGCGGTGCCCCCAGCTCACCGAGTGCTCCATGGCGCCTGCAACGTGGTCTGCCGTAGCCTCCACACTCTTTCGCCGGCCAGCCTACGCGTCTTCCATCCACACCCCACGCTGCCTCCACCGCACCATGTTGCTCACCAAGGCGGGCACCAGCGAGCAACGCCAAAAAGCCGGGTCATCTTGTCCGAATATTGGTTGTTGGGGCTGGGACCTAGCGTGCACATGACTTGGTGTAAGCAGTCGCGAAATTTGCGTAATGTAATGCAGTGAATAGGTTTAAATCGGGATCAGGGCCGTTGGGTGGGAACCTTTGAACGGCCAGCAAAGGTTTCAGTTCTTGGTGCACTTGGATTTAGAATGGATGGCGTTGCCGTTTCTCAAGCTTGGAATGCAGAGGCTCAGTGAGTGAGAGTTTGGCGCAACTCTTAAAGTTGTGGTCAAGTTATGGGCAGCACCTGGGCGAACCAGGCGCGGTTGGTCATAAAGCCTAGGAACCGAATTGAGTTGCAATTTGCGCCGTTGGAAAACTGGTTCACAGTGATCCAGGCAAACGGGGAACTTGGGACTTAAGGTTGGCGAAACGAGCTTGTGGCTATCTCGTTTTTCGCTCCCACCCACCTCGACCCAAGATATTTGGCTTGATTTTTAATGTAAGGAGAGACAATTGGCAAACTGGTGTGAGGGCACTCAAAGGTGCCTGAAACAGAGTGTGTCTGAGTGTTTGATGGTTGCTGAGGTTTGGTCAAGTGCCATGAGCGCACCATCCCGTCCCGATTGACAAACTGGAAAAGGTGATGAATCATTAAAAAACGGGTGGGCAAGGCCCCCCGAGATTTAAGCCGATTTGATGCAGGGAGTAATATTATCTCCGCCCTCGCGTGGGCGGATCCGCCCGCATCGATTTGCAACTGATCCAGATTGCATGGGCGGCAGCTTTGCGTGCCACCAACCCAGGTCCGCGCTGAAACGTCACATTCCCGGCCACGTGCGCCCGTACGTGGCATCATTTGTCGTGCACCTCACACCGCCGTTTGCCTGCGCTGGAATATCCCTTTTGCTTGGCCTGGTATATGTCTGGCCGGCACAGTGCCTCGGCTTCTATTCGTCGCAGGTTCCTGCGCGGAGCGCCTCCGACGGCAGGGCCCCCCTCGGAGCACAGCCCCCGTGGTGCAGACAATCGCTGCTGATCTTGAGGCGGACGGTGGCGCGGTGCCCGGCATCGCAGATCCGGGCCCACTGCTCGCGGCCAGGCGAAGCGGCACTTTGGCCGAGCGCCGCGGGAGGCCGGAGGACGGTGGGTTGGCGCGAGAGACGCGGCCACGTGTGGCGGGGACGTGTCTGTGGTCGTTTTCTGTTGAAGCGGACATTGTGCGAATTTTCCGGTGCCGAGATTCCTGTAGCGCATCGCGGCCCCGCGTTTTACGGGGGATGAGGTGTGGGTGCTGTGGCGGGAAGCTGAACGGGCTGCGTTGGCGATTTTGGAGCTGCGACACGGCAGCGGGCTCTGGTGGGCCGATGTTGGGGTGTGATGTGGAAGCGGGAAGGTGAGCAATCTTCCTGCAGCACCTTCCGTCGAGAATGCGGTGGGCATTAATCGGAGAGTGAATGCCGCGATCTTTGGGCATGTCTTGCGCCGCGAGGTCGTTGTGCCCTCGGTATTTGCTCTGTACCTTCGAATCTTCTGCGGCTATGAGTTGTTGGTCGGATGCATACAAAACCGTGGTCCTTTTGCCGCGCCCGCTGGTTGGATGGAAGGTGGTTGACGGGATGGCCCACCTCGGCGCGCAAGACGGATCCGTGAGGTCGGTTTTAGTTAGATGGATCTGTGCTGTGCTGTGTCAGCTGTACTAGAAGGCTATCTGAGGCAGTGCGGAAATGAGTATAGACCGCAGATTCATGCGCCCGAGCATCGTGTGGCGTTGGGCGTTGAGATGGTGGCTGGGTGGGGGTGGGGTGGGCAGTGTGTGACAGTTTCCTTCTGTTTCTGAAAAGGAACGAATTTCAATGCTTGAATGGGTTGTCAACCAGGATTTGTGGACAGCACTCTGATTGCACATAGAGGATTGGCGGCCCCACTTGGACATGGGCATTGCCAATGAGTGGCACCCTTTTCATGTAGATGGTAGCAATTGTAATGTGCAGTGCGATGGAGGGGGCGCCATGGCTGAGTTGCACGTGATGGATGAGATGATGATGCTGAGATGCACAAAAAAATAATTTACATAAATGCGAGGGTTGTCACAGCTTGACGAAAATGAAAGATCTACATTGACACTTGCAGTAATCTGAGTATCGGGATGTGCTAGTTAATCGGAATTGTCGCTGCGTTGTTCAGGAACTTTTGAGTGCAGTGCACCATGAAATTTGGGAAAGTAATTCTACAGCAGGGGAGGGAACTGCCAGACAAGCAGTTCCTGGGGTACAAGCAGCTGAAGAAGATGTTGAAGCTGATTAAACCTCCAATCAATCGTAAGTGCAGTGTTTGACAATGGACCACTTTTCAGCTTGAGAGAGTGCTTGCATGCATTCATTATTGTACAATTGCTTGTGTAGGGTGGTCCAAAAAAGTTGGTGTTTTCCCTTCTTTGATTCCAAAGTACTGCATTGATTTTAGGTGTCCAGGAGCTCCTGCCTCCTCCTCCCCCCTCCCTTTCTTTCTTGTGCCCTGCTGCGGTTGGGGTTGGGGATCTTGACAGAAGAGTTGCGAGAGGACCTGTGCCAACTAATCAAAAAAAAAGAAAATGGAAGGCGATGCAGTGCTCCCAAATGTCGTTCATGTCTTGGAGGAATGCTCCGATTCAAATGGGATTAGCTTGGAACAGGATAGTGGTGATTTGTGTGGCGATGCATATAGTGTCAAGGTGTGCATTTCTGTAGATGCCCTGTACGTGAAAATGAAATGTGACGAATGCGACGATGCATGCCTTCTTGTTTTATCTCTGAACCACAGGTGACGATAATTGTCAGGCTGCTCTGGACCTTGGAACTTCCAAATCTGATCACGCAACACGCACATCCCAGAGTGAGGAAGAACCCAATGTGAGTCATATGTGACCACTTTGCTTGTGCTTATGCTTCTCCACATGGGGCCTGTCCTCCTAATTTGCTACATTTTCGGCCCAGAAGTTCTTGCACATGTGTCTGTGTTTGTTTGTCTAGGAAGTTAGAAAGACTTCCGGCTAGTCATGAGTTTTGTGTTGATTGCATTTATTTACTGATGATTCAGCATGTGCTATTGTTGCAGCAGTCTTCATCTGTGACAAGCAGCCGCCCAGGGATTTTGTCTGCACAGGAGACAAAATTTATCAAAGCTCTCAATGAGGTATATGCATCCCGGGTCAACTAAAGACCTGCAAGTAGTCTCTGTACTGCAGTGAAAGAAAAAGCCCTGCCCTTGACTTCTGATATGTTGCCTTTATGTACCATGTGGTTGATCAGCTTCTGTAGATAGATTGGTGCCTAAGAACGGCAGCTGCCTTTCTAGGCCTCATCGTGGATACCTCCCAGTCAGCTGCTTGTTCAAGTCACCAACTAACTGTTCACTGCAGTTCCTTTGAAGACTTGGGGTATTTTTGAGATTTCTGCATTTCTGCATTCCTTTTCAGTTCTTGTTGATCACCGACTTGGGGTGGATTGCTTCATTTTGTGGCATTCGATTCCTTGCAGGAACTTGAAACGTTAAACAGCATTTTCATGGATGAGGAGGAATCGATAGTGATGCGCCTGCAAGACCTGGAGAGCGAACTGAATGATGCTCAGGATTGTGAAAACAACGAGGAGGAAATCGGCAAACTTGCCAAGGCATTCATCGACTTCCATGGTGAGCTCCAGCAGCCCAGACCAATGCTGTCCTGCTGTGTTGTTGACCGAGAAGCAATCACCAGTCTGCAGCACTCTACCTGTTCAGTTTTTTGTGGACCTGTTTATGCAGCACATGTGAGATTTTCTGACATTTGTGCTGCACTGGGGCAGTGAAGTGCAGCGGCACGATGATCATGACAGTATGCACGTGTAGATGTTCTGGATATGTGTTTTTCACTGTAGAGGAGTAGGTCTACTGGGGTGCGAATGTGCTTCGAAGATGGGTAAAACATAGGGAGCAGAAGATGCTAGCTATTCTTCATCGCAGCTTCATACTGATGTTCTTTTGTGGCGGCCAGGTGAGATTGTGATGCTCTTGCACTGGGGTCATGTCAACTATGTGGCAGTGACAAAGATACTGAAGAAGCATGACAAGCAGACGGGCCTGCCCCTCCACACCCCTTGCATCGAGACTGTCCTGCAGCAGCCCTTCTTCTCCACTGAGCTGCTCCAGCGACTGGCAAAACGCGTTGGGTCCATTGTTGACAACCTCATCAGTGATGGTTCCCCCACTGGGGACTCTGGCTCAAGCGAAGAGGACAATGACAAGGAGGAAGCAGCCCCCCCCATAGACAAGCCCCGAGGGATACAGCAGACACACATGGCATTGGGCATGTGGCGGGAACTGAGGGTCAACGCATCCACGCCCTCCACTTTGGTGCACGTGGCAGGAGACCACCTGCCGGAGGCCCTGCTGGCCCAGGAGGAGCCTGCCGCAAGCACCGGGCCCAGGGTAGCTATTGTGGAACACGGCAAAGATTCGGATGGGAGTGAGAGCTGCAAGGTGTCGCCAGAGAGGCGGAAAAGGGCTCGGGCTGCTGATGAGGAACCTGGAAATGGCACCCGTCGTCGCCGTGTGTGCTAACGAACAGCTGCGTTTGGGCATAGCGGGTGGGCATGACTTGTACACCATATAGACAGTGGGGCGGATGTGGGAGGTTGGAACAAGAGTTGCACGTGATATCTGGAGAGGGGGTCTTTCAAGGAACCAACGATGATGTGTTTGCGCCTTTGGCTTTTTCTGAATTGACTCTGTCTTTCAGCCTGTCACGTATTGGACACAAGCATAAGGCTTGTAATTTTGAGGCACTGAGGTATTCAGCATTGCACTGTTTCCTGGAATTCTGCTGAATGTAATCTGAAAATGCAATTCACCTGAATTCAGTTGCGTGATATGCGAGAAGCCAGTCATCAACATCATCATCCACACCCTGATGACTCCATTGCTCCCAGTCAGCAGCCACCTCTGGACATGAATCTCTCTCTACATGGACATCTATTTATTTTGCTTCTGACCTACATCGCCGAAAGGTGGCACAAGCTGTTGACATCATGTTTTTGCTGCTGGGAGCGGAGTTGGGATTAGTGAACGCTATGTTATTAAGGAATTCATCATCATCATCATCATCATCATCATCATCATCACCATCATCATTTTTACAGAATAAGGGATTGTGGTGGCCATCAGCTTCCTATTTTGCCAGAGCAAAGAAGAGTCTGTGATGGTTTCATTGAAATCTAATGTTAAACACAAACAAAGTCTATGAGTCTATCAACTCCTAATATCTAGAAGCGATTGTTGATGATAATAAATGAAAAGAAGTGTCCTCGCAAGTTGCCGAGCAGGAACCGAAGCAAAACGTGTTTTTGCGTTGTGACATCGAAAAATACAAGAGTGGCTTCGATGGATCGTATCATAGGCCCGGCAGTGGTAGAGAAATTGGATCTCGTCTTTGGAGCCGAGTGACCCACAGAACATAATCGCCTTGAGAATTCTGGAATAGATTGTCGTGCTTGGTGTTATTGCTCAACTTCTAGAAAGTGCACTCCACAATGAAATCGCAGGAAAAGCGTCTTCAAGGAGATAGGTTATAATGACGACAGGAATCTTTCATACCAGTAGATTGGCTTGATGTGTTTGGACCATCGCTGAATCCTTGAAGTTTGGTCGGAGAAGACACTAGCAATGTGGACATGTTTGTAGATCCGTTTAAAAGATTGTATGTCAATTGGTGTACCTGCCGTTGAACAGAAATAAGGCCAGAATCAAAGGAAAAAGGCAATGATACGTCCATACCACGATCGACGATTGGCTGAGAATTGTTGAAACCAGGACTTCACAATAGCGACATGAACCCGAGAGTTGGGAAGTTCCCCCATTCGATTCCAGTATTGCATTAGTTGTCTCCGTAAGTAGAATTCTTAAGGAAGTACTCGAATTTTGGCATAAATAATCCCTAGTGGTGCGTGGCCGGGAAGGCAAAGAACTTGGTGCAAGAATTGAGTTTGGACCTTCTCCAACTGATTCCATTGAGCCTTCATGAGAAAGGGACGCCAAATAAGAAAGGCATATACAACTGAACCCAAATCATAGGTTTTGAATAAGTTGCATGCAACTTGGGGATCCGTGATGCAAGAAACATGTGGCCTTTGATAATTTAATCCTTGGGCTCGCGGTGTCCTCCCCAATGTATTAAGATGCGACTGAAAAACCATTCGACTTGCAGAAGAAATTCCAATATTTAAATAGTCATGCTCTTTTGCTATTGAAATATACCAACAAACATCAAGGTGATGATCGGAATCAGAGCGAACATTGGAGACTGAAGGTATAGTCAAAAGAGTTGTTGGAGTGGGCCTAGAAATAAGGTGTAGAGCAAAAGATTAGTAGGGCATCCTTGCATGAAACCCTTTCCCATACAGATTGATGGTGAGTTACTTTGTGAAGTATGATTTGAAGAAGACGCTCCTCAATATAATGCTTTCAACATGTCTATAGAGCCTTGGGGAATCCCAAAGCAATCCAGGATTTCCCATAATCGTTGATGGCTAACTGAATCGTAGGCTTTGCAAAAATACACCAAAAGATAGAGAATAGGTTGCATTTTTGTATGGTGAATTTCAGTTAGTAGCTAAAGAGAGCAAATAGGTGATCACATGGAGAGAAGTCAGACCTGAATCCAGCTCGAAAATTAGATCATAATGAACAATCTAAATTCAGTTGTTTCAATTTTCCAAGAAGCACGTGCACAAAAATTCCATAGAGACACGACGTTAGAATGATTGGCCCATCAAATTAAGAGTTTGCCCGTTCACTATTTTCCTTGCAAATGGAGTTAGGATTTCTGAAAGCCAGCTTGTTGGGAATGCCTTCAGTGTTCATGGTCATTGAAAGAATGTAGTAAGCACTGATTGTAAACATCCACACAATCAAGGTAGAGGTTTGGAGGCAAATTGCCATTGCCTGGGGCAGTTCCACACTTTTGACATCAGTGCATATTCATTTAGAATGTAAGCTCAAAAATTGAAATATTTGAAAGAACCATAGAGGTGGGTGATGGGGGAGCGATCGAAGTTTCATCCCGGCCTTGTGCTGAAATTCACGTTTGTTCCTGGGAGAGAAATTGTAGTATGCATTGTGTAGACTGCAAGTTATTCGTCTTGAAGTATGATGTCGATGTGCTTGTTTGTGTGTTCGTGTAAGCTATTGGCAAGTCTGGTTGACCCAAGGACAGGAGATCACCTTTGGTTGAGATACCACTGCTTTTGCTATGCATATGGAGGAATTGATTGCTTGATCATGGATATGATGCGATTGACATCGATGTCATGTCCCTATTAGATGAATTTGAGTAAAAGCAATGAAGCCCGTTGAAAGCAAGTCTTGAACACATATTTGATGTGTAATATCCTGCCACAAATCAAATGTTGTATGGCCATTACGTGTGACTGCCTGTTAAGGCTGATGAGTCATGGCCACGTGTATACACTCTAGAGAATGTGTCCAACCCAGATCCCCAAACAAAGGGATCCTAAAGACACACAACAACCTGTTACAATTCCAGCTGCAAATACACAAGCCAGCTGAAAATGGATTGGGCTGGTAACTGGACCAGCAATTACACCCGTCATAGACTGTGACGTGACGGGTACAGTGTTCCTTTCCTACCTGATCTGACTACGCCGTATGCGCTTAGAATTCCACAGAAAACTGAGTTGTCCCTTAATGCGGGCAATCTCCTTGGCTATGCCAGCCAGCTGCAACCCTTCACCCCGCATAAACGACAGCAGATCACACCAATACTGACTGAACACCTTCAGGAGTAATCTGACAAGACGTGTGGTGAGGATGTGACTGCAAGCGAATAGGTTTACACTAAGCAGCGTCAGGAACAGACCACCCGCAGCCTTCCAGAATTTCAACAACTAGTTGGTGTTACTGAATATGCCCAGCCAATCTTTTGGGCTGATGCCTGGACTATGTACACTGCCTAAAGACAATAGTACATCATCAGCATACACCTTTACATCTAGTTTTTCTTTGGTCTAGTGAAAAAGCCTTATGGCGGCCTGTGCGTTAGTTTTCAAATACTTTTCCTGACAGCTCGTTCCAGCTTTTCCGCAGCTGATGAGCTTGACCTTTTGTCAAGGATTGCCTCTGAGCCTCCTGAGTGTCGCTGTGCAGGTCAACCTTTACAGGAGCAGGAGGACACACTACGACACTGTGCTTAGGGGCGGGCGTTAGTACAAGGGGAGTACTACTGGATTCGACAACATCTTTTTCAACTCAACTCATGCCTTTTGGTCTTTCATTGGTCAGGATCCAAATGACAATGAGTGGGGCATTTGTATGTTCTTCAATTCTGTAATGAACTCACGTTTTCACCAGCCTTTGCCTCCTTTCAGTACTGGACCTCACTGAGGCAGTACTTAAAGTACTAAAAAGTTTGTTAGTTGCGAATTGGCCTTGATTACGCCCGGAATCTATTCAACTTTTCCTTTCCTTAACTACTTACCTTCCTGTCTTTCCACTTCCAACCCCTTTAGGTTCGGTCGAACGTAGATTAGTTTGTAGCTCAACACACTTTCACTCCTAATCAACTTTAGTCACCACCAAAATACAGCAGTTGTCTTGGGAGCACAGCTCAAGGCTGTAAACGCTCAGCCGTATTGTATACTTTAGTAATGCGTGATTTGTACTGTAAGATAACTATAGCTCAGCACCCCAGATTTTTCCGAGGATATTTTTCTGGGGCCCCGTAGGCTTCCCAGTCTATTACGATATGTGCAATTACTATTAAAGTGCGCTTGGGGCCCTGCAGGCGTTCCCAATAGGACACACTAAAAATAGTAACACTCTAGACGCGCTTGGGGCCCCGCAGGCGTTCCCAATAGGACACGTCACAAGTGCAATAGAGCACTCACGTAATGGAGCTTTTCGTTACTCACAATTCGCTTACACACACTCAGCACACAAACACACCAAACAACCCTCCACGGGTTGTGTCCTGTGCTCAATCTTTGTCCAATTAATCGATTATTACAATGAATGTTCCGGTTGGTCCCTTGGGACCACCAACTGGTCAGTTCGGCTAGCGACAATAGGGGCGCCGCTCCCTTTTTTATAGCCCAAGGGGCTGTACCTCATCAAGGAATATTCCAGGAAGATTCCTTGGAATATTCTGTCCCTCAAACGGATCACAAGACATTACACAAATCAGTTGGCTCTATCCCCTTTTACCGTTCAGATCAATGCACTCAAATGAAATCCCTTTACTTAACAATCTAGGGTCTATTGGCTCACCAATTGAGCGCAACTTCACCCTAGTTGCCTAGATTCTACCAGCCGTTCGAATATTCCCTTCAGATCCCATTGATACACAAGTAAAGTACTATTGTGCTTACACTTCGTGATCTAGCCACTATTATCATCCCGTTGAGCCAACCGTTCTTCAAACAGCTCTATTTGCTCATGCACTTTTCATGGCACTTTTTACTAATCAACGAGCGCAGATTACTAACGTTTCCAGCCAATCTTTTCGACCGTCACCTCGCTACAAGAAGCCCCTGCTGCTTCCCTTCGGTTTCCGGACCCTCATGGCCCGTACGAATGTCCACTCCGCATCCATGCTTTTTGCGCATGCCGCGCTGCTTCCCCAGCCCATGCTTAGGTAGCCTGTGTCGTCACCCGCGTAAGGCGCTTCCGCGTCCGTCATCTCGTCGTCCCGTGCCCGGTCAACGCGCTCCGCGTCCGTGTTTGCAGTGCCCCCACTCGCGCGGTTTGCATCCGCCCCACTTTCGGCGTCGGAGGCTGGCCCTCCGACGCTCGCACCGTCCGCGCCTTCCGTGTCAGGGGCTGGCCTGTCGTCATCAACGCCGCCCCCATTTCTGCCGCCGACCGACCCTCCACAGCAGCTCGAAACTCTCTTTGGCGGTCGGTGGAGAGGCCGTTGGCTCGCAGGACCCAAACTGGACCCCTCTCTCCAGCACCTCCGAGCATCCCGCCCGGCTCGAGGGGAGCCGCGCCGTTCAACACGTTTGCCATGGAACCTCGAACGAGTGTGCACCATCTGCAGGATTCGCATTTTCCTTACGCGCCGTGCTCAAGCCTGCCAGGCCGTGGGGGTCTCAAGCGGAGGCTTCTCGGGTGCAGGGCTCAGTTCCCACGGCTTTGTACGGCTGACTCGGATGTCAGCGCACGTGACACATCAAGAAAGGCCTAGTTGCACTGGGCAACCTACAGGGCTGTCCACGTACCCTTGACAGTATGAGTTCGGGCACATGGGGGGCCAATGCGACACAGGTCGGTCGCGTTTCATCACAGTACGACATCCGAACATGGATGTCAGGCAAACTACTTCACTAATACGCAAGTATAAGCGAATGCATAAGGCTCATCCTTGTCCCGCCCGTCCTGGGTAGGGCTTTGATGGACTGGCGCTGAGTTTCAGTTGCATTCAACAACCCCTTTCAAGTGTTTCAGGGCTGCGAATCAGTCCGACCGCTGGGCAGCTTCCGTACTGCCCTGTGGGTCATGCCCGATCATCATAATAAACCCCAGACGGCAGCATGTTTCCTTGCGCACTATGCCCTGTCGCAGTGCGTCGTTTCAATCACAGACACCTCCTAATTTAAAGCACTGGCTGGCACATAGTTGCCAGGCCATTTTGGTGCTTTCTTCCAGCATCCCTGGCTCATTGATTGGAGTCGCCCTTGCAACTGCCATATCTTAGTAAAATGCTATAATGTTCAGCCAACACCTTACCACTGTACAGCTGTGTTCTTTCATATCTTTTTGCCCTTTGTCGTAATTTCCTTGGCTGTTTTTCTTTTTCAATCCCTACCATGAACTGCCAGCAGTTCTTTCAAAGAAACCCTTTTTATCAGTGAATATTCATAGCAACTAACCTTGGAATTCTGTGGTCGTATGGCTTCAGGTCTAGCAGTTATTTCAGGTCCGTATTTGGGCATTGCCAACTGTAATCTAACAATAAGACCCGTATTGCCAATGCGGATAACCACACTTAATCGTATCAAGCTGTAGCACTTCATACTGAACTGTGCATAAACTTCAGCAGCATCGCCTTGTGCTTCTTTCCTGTTCAGCTCTACTCGTTATTCACTCTTCAGCTGCCATTTCTTCAGCCATTCTGTTCATCTCGCATTGTCTATGAACTTGACTTTTGTTCGCCTAGTTCCTAGTAATCTACGGCAGGTATCTTAATGCATACTTTTTCTTGTCCAGTTCTTGCCCATGTGCCCCAATGACATCCCTGGGCTGAACGCTTCAAGGCAGCCTATCCATGCACGCAACTGGCTGTCCTTTCTTGGTCAGATCCTTATGTAGATTACAGGTGCAAGGCCGAGCATCAAGCAACCGTTACACACAAACCCTCAGATCTGCTTAAAAATGGAAACAATTGTGTCCATCAAATCGCAGCTTCTGACGCTGCCTTTTCATGACACAAGTCCATCGCCTTCATGAAAAGCTCCCAGCAGTCATGCTTAAGAACCGTCAAGCTTCGGCCAGGCGTTATCAATAATCTTCAGCACATCCAGAACTGAGCAGCCACTGAGGGATTGTGGCTCGCCATGTTTCCTTGGTCTTTCTCCTACAACCATTGTCCAGCCAGTATGTTAGACACCATAAACCACAACGGCATAGCAACCCATTGATGTTTTCCTAATATGCTGTTTGCATAGCAGATCTCCCTTGTTCTTTTCATGAACGCAGATCTGCCTTTTTCTTCGCTCGCTTTTCTTTTTTACGTTCACTTTCACCCTGACTGGCTATTTGGACAGTGGCCCAGTCAGCTGCCCTATGTCGGTCATGAGACCGCCTTTGATGTGCCAGTGCTAGTGACTAAAGGCAGTTTTAACACAAATTATTAGAAGAAGCATCATCATGTGTTGGGAAGCAAAAGGAAGCCAACATTGTACAATGGTCTGATTCTGGGCATGAGTCATCATGAATTTAAAGTCAATTGTAGAGCTACCAGAGATCCCCCGAGACGATCACATAATCGATCACTAATAGGGATTGTCCTATGCACAGAATGCCTAAATATTGATTGGCTCTCAAAGTAACTTTGTCATCGACCATTCAAAACTACAAAATCCAATGCATCATAAAGATGAATATGCTTTTGTCCCGGTGTGAAGCCAGTCACATTGATGCTTTTGTGTTACTTGGGGTTGACCGTGCTCTCGTTGTTACGCACACCGGCCTGATGTGGGGGACGCCCTACTAATGGCCCCTTGGTGTGGGGGACCCCCTGCCCAAGATATGGTAATGATACCCCAACCAGCTTATATGATAGCATATGATATGGGAGTAGGTCGGGGTGGTCCTGCCTAGGTCCCCATAAAGACCTAGGTACCCGGCGAGGCGGGTCCATGGCTCAAAGAGGGCAGGATCCCCACACCAACAATCCTCACATATCATTCGTCATTGCTGCGATTGTCACCTTTTGCTATTGATGCACACGGAAGTGCGGTCAGGAGGCAAAACTCGATCTTGCGCAAGAAACTTGATTATATCAAAAGCCGAATGTTATATAAAGAGTGGTATAAAAAACCGTGTTCACCTGTCTGAGGAAAAAACAACGAAAGGGTCAACATATAAGGCAACAAAGGTATGCCCAAGATGCAAACGCGTCAGCTGCCCTGCCCTTGGCAATGCATGACCCTGCACCATTACTCTATTGCTGACGGTGCATGTGTGGTGCTGAGCCTCGAACCACTACAGAAATGGCGTCCAAATGGTGAATCTTCCGGCAATGAACCGGTCACACACAAAAATACAAGCTTGCCCATCCAAGCTGAACTCGACGGCGAAGTGCACCCACAATAGGTGTCCGTCAACATGGCATATTCACCGTTCAATAGGGTACAATCCCTGAAAGACACACAAGGAGCTGCGAGGTGGCCCAAGGCTCACGTGTTGTTGTTACAAACAAAGTTGTGTATCCATAAATACCCGAGCCACTGGGTGCAGCACTATTATCATGGTCTCTTGAAAGGTTATATCAAATCCATATAAGGTACCATTGTACCTTGCCCTTGGGTGCACCACCCGTGCCCTAACATATTGAATGTCCTAGTCTATATACCAGCTTGTGATACCCCAGGTCCCGATCCCACTCTAAGCCGCTGGGTACATTACCTGAGTCCCAAAATACCAACGCTCCACACTAAAGTACTACTCCGAATCACCTAGCCCAAACGGATTATACCGCGCTCAGCTCTCCGAATCATCCCGCTCTGAATCTACCATATCTTCTATCAAAAGTTGACTCCTCATGCCACTACACAACGTAGAGTGCAGCACCGCCATAGTTGGCCCTCACAAAGTATTATATTCTGTGTGGGTGCGGCACCCACTAGGCCCTGGCCTTTTAAGTATGTCAAAACTCGCCTCTGGCGCTCCTATGGTAAGCCTAGCATATTCAATCGCTATCCTAGGATGTTTCTAACCACGCGGCATTTCTCCTGAGTTGTTAGCTCCATTCCTAGGGCAAAGATGTCTCCTATCCCTCCGTTACATTCTCAATAGTGCAGTCTATCGTCCGGACATTAGCCAGAGGTCATGTCGAAGCACCGTTGGGTTCGCAATCTTGTTCTCATACTGGATCATCCCTTATCATCAATATGACATGGTTACTTGGAGTTAGGCAGTTATTGATATTTTTTAAAGTGAGAATTATGTAATTTGAGATATCAACCTTTTGGGGGTGTTATTTAGAGCTTCTTGGTTCTAACGCACTTTTAAATGCCTAATTCTGTTGAGAAAGAGGGAAGTTATGGTCTCCTGAAGTTGTAGTACTTAGGGCTAGAGGGTCGGGTGTTAGATGCTTGGAATTAGAGGACAATGGGTCGATCATAGGTGAACGGTGGACGGTGACGATGTGCCTGGAAGTGCATGTGCATTGTCTTGCCTTGATGTGACCGTGATGGACCCGCTGATAGGGGATGAATTGCGCCTAGCGGGATTCGACCCCACGTCCCTTGAACAAGGGTAAAGCGAGTCACCCACTAATACAAAGCCTTGAGGCAATGTACAGTGGTGAGCACCCTATTTAAACCCTTGTAGTGACTTAGCCGCTCTTCCATTCTCTCTCCTCGCCGTATCACCTGTGATCAGGCATTGCACATGCAAAATGTGCGCACGCATGCCGTGAATCCAAAACACCATTCTGGCCCACTGTTTGGCCTCCCGCGAGCCAGTGAACCACCGCCCAGCTGCACCGCCACCTCTCACTGACAGCAGGTTCTAGGGATCGATCCTTGTCGAGCATTGGTGTCACAGCCCCGTCAGCGGCCGCTGGTTTCCAGAGGCGCTGGGGTCGCCCTACCCTGCAGCACAACTGTTGGCGTTTGGCTAGCCTCTCTACCTTGGACGGTAGGCATATCCAGGGCAGTCGATTGTGTAGTCGCAGGGTAGGCTTAATGCTCGATAGCGATCAATCCCCGGGGCCTGCTGTTAGCGAGAGGTGGCAGCGCAACGAGGCGGTGGTTCGCTGGCTCGCGGGAGGCCAGAGAGTGGGCCAAAATGATTACATGGATTCACAGGATTAACTATTGTAAGGGGACGCAGCTGCCGGGTACAAGTTGCGGTCCCGTGGGCCCAAAGAGTCGGGCAGTCATATGGCTCAGGAACGGCAAGAGGCGAGTAGTCGGGCGCCAAGGTTTCGAGTTACAAAGTGAAGAGTCGGGTGGCTATTTATAGCCGCCCATGGTCTGGCAGCCCAAGAGGCGCTGTCAGAATGGCAAGTTCAAATGTTCATTCACATTGGTTCGAATTCCCCGCCACATGTGTCCCCCACGCCCGTGTCTCTTCCCCGTCATTCCTATTTGTCGTTTACTATTAACTTCCCAGGCGTTCTATCCCATAACCTGTCCCACATGTCCTTGACCTCGAACGGCATTCAAGTATGCAACCCACACTCCGTTTGCTATAATAAAATAACTATTATACAACCCGGTTCCTCTCCGGGCACCCCACTGGTCTAATATACAATGTTTCTCCCGTGTTATTATACAAAAAAAACTTTCTGCGCTAATGTACATACCCCCCCCCCCCTGGGCGCCCCTCACAACTATCTTGTTAATAGGTTTCCACTCAGGGCGATGAGGAGCGGGCGCGCTGGCTCCAGTTGGACCAGCACTGCTTAAGTACAGTGGTTTTGGCAGCCCCTTGGGGTTTCTGTCCCCCTGTACCTTGGGTCAGTGGCCAGTTCGTCGCGTTCAAGAAGAGCCAGTGGTTTTTAGCGCCCTTGGGAGTGACGGGCTTTGGCGGGTGCGAGCGGGGAGGCCATTTAGGCTTGGCCCTCAGTCCCCACCTTATCTTGTTTTGCTTCCCGCCCAGCCCTCCCTATTAGGGTAATGTTCGGTTGTTTGGGGGTATTGTATACTGAAAACTTTTCGCGGAGAAAAAATTTTGCGTATTTCGCGGGAAAAACTTTTTCGCGGAGAAATATTTTCACGCACTCGTCGGTGCACGAAAATTTTCTCCCGCGAACATTTGAACCCGCAAAAATTTCTGCCGCGCGAACATTGTCGCTGCGCGACTTTTGCGGGTGGGGTACCAGTGGGTGCCCGCCTTGTTTGTAGCCCGCTCCAAGGACCAACAAATTGAGGGTCCCTTGGCATAGCGGGCGACCAGAAGGCCTGCCCGAGTGGCCACCTGCAAGGCCTTGGAGGAGCGCCCGGATTGGCGCTTCACGGCCACCCATTCGCACTGCCCACCGTGGCCTAGGATGGACCCCGCCGGTGGCCCGGGTTGGCGCCAGCCCGAGGAGCGAGATGTGCCGCAAGATAGGCGCCTTGTGGGTGCACAATCGCGCTGCCCATGCTGCCTTGAATTGCCCCGGTCGGTGGCACGAATGGCCGCCTGATAGGTGCGATAGACGCGACAGGCGTGCCTTTATTCGCCTGCCCATTCATGCCCTCCGCGGTGGCCTGGAACGGCCTCCGCAGGCAACACGAATGGTCATCTGCGAAGCACAAGAGGTGCAGCAGGAATGGCGCCTTGCAGGCGCCCATTCCTATCGGTCGCCGATCACTTGGCAAGCCACACTGCACCTGTGCCCTCGAAATGCTCCCAAAAACTTGTGGGCTCCATGGAGACTCGGCCAGCCGATGGCCACTGCCCTGCGAACCCCCCGCTGGCCAGTTCAAGACTTCTTTGCCACTCGGCGGGGGCCACACGCCGCAGCGCAAAGCCAAGAAGTCAAACCGCGCCTCCAGCGTCTGACCCACCCCTGAGGGATGTTGTGATATGGTTACTTGGGGTCAGGCAGTTATTGAGGTTTTCTGGAGTGCAAATTACGTAATTGGCCAAATCGACCTTTTGTAAGTGTTATTTAGAGCTTCTTGGTTCCAACGAGCTTTTAAACGCCCGATTCCGTTAAGAAACGGCGAAGATATGGCCTTCTGAAGTCGTAGTACTTAGGGCCAGGGGGTCGGGTGTTCGATGCTTGGAATTAGAGAGCATTAGGTCGATCGTAGGTGAACGGTGGACGGTGACGATGTGCCTGATGTACCGCACTAACCGGTACCCGGGGGTATTGACAACCTCCTACAGTAACCGGCCCAAAAGGGCTACGGTTACGATAGTGTAGGTGTTAGAGTGCTTAAACCGGCACTAGGGCGGTGGCCACCGGTACCTGGGGTACCCCCAGGTACCGGCGCTCGGGTGTGGCCCCAAGTACGTAGTACTTGGGGTCCGGTGTTGGGTCCCGGCTTAATGGCCTTCGAGCGCCCGCACCGGCAGCTCTCTCTCACCCCCTGTTGCGCGCTGCCGTGCAACATTTGGTTTCGGAGCCGGATTCTCGCGAACCCGGCGGCCTTTTTCAGCCCCACCCACCCCTCGCGGTGCGGCCCCCCCTCCTCGATTGCAGGGCCGCTCCGCCTCCCTTCGATCGCCGCCTTCGCCGCCTTCAAGCCATCTCCATCGCCATGTCCGAGGAGGCGACTTCCAGCCAGGCCATCGGCGCGGACGGCGACGATCAGCCGCTGCCGGCAGTCTCTGCGGCGCAGGCGAGCGGGGTGGTCTCCACCCAACCGATCGGCACGCCCCTCCGCACCCATTCGGCCGAGGGGGCCACAATTTTCGAATCAGCTGGGGGGGACCTGTACCTCCCATCCTCCCCCCCTCGAGCGAGTACGCCCCCGGCGGTGCGCCCGATCGTTGGGGCGCCCGATGCCTTGTCTCGCAGCCCGAACCGGCCCCCTCGCCCCGCTGTTTTGGGGCCGCTTGAACTGCCTAATGCCCGCGATTTGGCCGGGCAGCTCTTGCCATTTTTGGAGGAGCATATCCGCCAAATGTTGGCGGGCGTGGGTCCCTCCAGCCGCCTACCCCCCTTGCCGCATTCCGGTCCGATCACGGCCCCACCCCTACCGCCCCGCTGCCCATTGTTTCTGGGGCTGAAGGGGAGGCCCTCTCAGGTTCTTTGTCTCCCATTCCCTCCTCCTTGGCGGGTTCTGTGGCGGCCTTGGCTGTGGCCCCACCCGCCTCGGCATTGGAGGTATTCTCTGGTCTTGGGAACCCGCTGAATCCCCCGATCGGCTCCTTGCTGCCTGCTGGCTCGGGATCCCGGGGTGCTGTGTCTCCAATTCCCCCCTCCTTGGCGGGTTCTGTGGCGGCCTTGGCTGTGGCCCCACCCGCCTCGGGATTGGCAGCATTCTCCGGTCTTGGGCACCCGCTGAATCCCCCAATCGGCTCCCTGCTGCCTGCTGGTTCGGGATCCCGGGGTGCTGTTTTGGCTGTGCCTCCCCTCGCTGCTCTCCCGCAGGTTGCCCCGCCATCCTTGGGATCGGCTTCCACCGACGAGCTCTCTCGCCAGGTGGTGTTCCTTCAGGCTAGCTGTCCGCCCTGGAGGCCTTCCCTCGCGGGTCTGCTACCGCCTCCCCCGGCTCTCCTCCGCTCCCCCGGGGGGTCCCTTCGCTGCCCACCTTCTCTGGCGATCTCAAGGGCGATCGTTGGGACCAATTTCTGGTCCACTTCGACGCCCATTGCCGCCTCTGCCACCGCGACCACGACGATGCCTACCGCATCAACCTCCTCCCGGTCCTCCTCAAGGGGGCCGCGGCGGCTCACTGGTGCCTCCATCTGCAGGCGAATCCCGCCCCCACTACCTGGGAGGAGGCCCAAGCTGTGATGCGGTGCGGCCCCTTCACGCGCCCACCCACCTTGCTGGGTCTCACCCTCCAGATCCAGGAGTTGGCCGCCCGGCCCCCGGCCACCGTCTTTGAATTTCTCACGCGCATGGATACGCTGTTTGGTGAGCGGGGCGCCGCGGGGGCTGCTGTCCCAGAGATCGATCGGATCTTCTGGGTTTACAGCGGCCTCCCTGAGCCCCTCCGCGCACGTTTGTTGGCCGACCCGGTGGGTCAGGCTTGGGGGGCGCACTCGCACCAGCAGTTCAGGCAGCTCTTGTGGTCGTTCATTCATCACGATCCTGCCCTTGGCCGCATTCCCAGTCGTGCTGGTTCCTCTCGCTCCTTGGCCATGCGTGATCGTCCAGGTGATCGATTCCTCACGGGGCGTAAGCGCTCCTTTGATGGGGCGGATCCTTCCCGCCCTCCGGTTCGCAGCCGCCGGGGATCCGACCTTCCGCCTGACGATCCGGCTGAGGGGGTGCCTCTGGCTGGTCGCCTCCCCCACGCCCTCTGGATGGCCACCCGCGCCCATGGACCACATGGCGCCTGCGTCTGGTGCTGGGAGGAGTACACCCAGCCCCGCAGGAGGAGCGATCCACCTCACTGCGCTTTCCAGCGGGATCGCCGTCGCCGCTTGCCCCCTCCTGATTGGCTGGTGAGTCTCCCCGCCCTTTCCCAGTGGTGCTCTCGGTTGTCTGTCCCCCTTGGGCTGGTGGCACCTCTATTGAGCGCGGGCTTGCCTTCTGCTTCTCTCCCGCCTGCCTTGTCTTCGGGAATCCTTGGCCCTCCTCTCTTGTCTTGCTGTCCTGAGGCGGATCCTCGGGGGGAGCTTCCTTCTTTTTCGCTCCCCCCGCTTCCCCCCTTGTCTGCTCTTCCTTCTTGTTCCATACCTCCCTTTCCGTCTCTCGGGAGTCCGGCGTCCTCTCCCCCGGTCCTCGATCTTGTTTCGCGTTTGATCCCGCTCTCCTCTCCCGCGGCCATCCCTTCGGGCCCTGTTGGTTTCCCTGCCGCCCCGGGATCGCCTCCTGCTCTGCCCTCCTGCCCCCCCTTGGGGGCTCTATCCTCCTTGGGTAATTCGGGTTCTACCTTCTCGCCTTCGCTCGCGCCCCTTGTGGACCCCTTGGACCCGCCTCCTTGTGCCGGGCCTTCGGGATCCGATTCCCCGCGATTCCCAGCCGCCTTGCGCGATCTGCCTCTCCTTACGGCGCTCGTTCCCGGCGCGCCCCCCGCGGCTGCTGCTCGGCCCTGGCGCTTGATCCAATCTGATCTGCTCACCCACCGCCGCCCCCGCTCGGGTTGTGCGGTCCGGCCCTCCTAGCCCCCCACGCTTCCTGTTTCCGGCTCGGCTTCCTCGCCCGGGCCCTCCCCGGCTCGCCGGGATTGGTGGAATCGCGAGGATCGTGCCATCTTGCGCCCTGAATTTGTGCGCATTGCTCAGCGGGTGGGCCGTTCCTTTACTCTTGACGCCTGCGCCGATCCCCTTGGCCATAATGCTATGGTTCCGAGTTTCTGTTCCCCCACCCGGGATTTCCTTCGGGAATCTCTGGTGGGTCATCATGTTTGGCTCAATCCCCCGTTCAGCCGCATGGATGAGTTCATCGATCACTATCTTGCTGAGAAGGCCCGCTCCCCTCAGGACACCAGTGCCTGTATCCTGGTACCGGCTTGGCGCAAGGCCGCGCACCCTAGTCTCCGTGGCATGCAGTTGGTGGCTCAATACGAGCAGGGGATGCCCCTGTTTACAGCCCCTTGTACGGATGGTTCACGCACCCCTCTTCCGGGCATCCCGTGGGGGGTGAATGTCTTTTATGACCCTCCTCGCCCCGCCATCTGTTCCGCTCGCCAGACTGATGAGGGCCGCTTGGCCCTTTGCCTTCCGGGTCGCATTGCCGGCGCCCCCGCTCAGTGCCTCCTTGACACAGGCGCCCAGGGTACCCATTACCTCTCACAACAATTTTGCGAACAAAATGGGATTTCTTACACCCCTCTCACTGGCATCGAGGTGCAGGTGGCTTCTGGCCACACTGCTCCCATCGTGGGGGAGACGGTGCTCTCCGTTCAGATCAAGGCCTATCGGGAACGATTGCGTTGCGTCGTCCTCCCAATGACCCCCGGCATTGATCTGATTCTTGGCGATGGTTGGCTCCTCCACCGTCATGCGACGATCGACTATGGCGCTCGGTCCATAATCCTGCGTGATGACATTCATGACCGCTTCATCACCTAGAGGTGGCCACCCAGATCCGTTAATAGCGGACAGAGGTTAATTTCCGTTAATTTTCCGTTAATTAACGGAAAATAACGAAAAAAGACAAAAATTAACCAAAAATTAACGGATTTTTGGATTTTTTGGGGATTTTTGGGTTTTAGTCATACTTATAGTTTATGGAATTCGCTATTAGAGAGTATGTTTGTATTTATTTCAACCTATGCATACTAGATTTTCAACTAGCCGCAGTTGTTGTGATTTTTTGGGTTTTTTTTCGATTTTTTTGGATTTTTTTCGTTTTTTCTGAATTTTTCTCCCTTTTTCTTTAACGAAATTTAACGGACAGCTGTTAAAAATTAACGAACCGGATTTAACGGACCGGATGGCACCCTTGAGTGGCCACCTCTATCATCACCCTTCAGATGGCCCCGCCTTCGGCGCCCCCTCGCGTCCCTCCCCCCACCTCTGTCCCCTCGGACGCTGCCGACGCTCCGGCCGCTTCGGCCCCCCCGCCCCCCTTGCTGAACTACCTTCAGACCAAGCGGGCTCTGCGGAAACACTGCGCAGCTTTTCTGGTGGTCTTGCGCCCTACCGATCCACTGGATCCGGAGCCCGACGCTCCCGACGCGGCGGCGGAGGCTCCGATCATTGCCCCTCCTACCTCCTCTGACCAGGCTGATCCAGTGCGCATTCAGCGCAATTTTGGATCGCTTCCCTGAGGTCTTTAAGGATGCCTTGCCTGGCCTCCCCCCTCGCCGTCCGGAGGACGTCACTATTCCCTTGGTTGAGGATGCCGCCCCCATCAACCGGGCTATGTTTCGCTATTTGCGCCCTGATCTTGAGGAGATGAAAGCCCAGCTTCAATACCTGGTCGAGCGCCAACTCATTCGCCCCAGCACCAGCCCCTGGGGCTTTCCCGTTCTTTTTGTTCGCAAGGCGAACGGGACGCTTCGCATGTGTGTCGATTACCGGGCCCTGAACAAGTTGACGGCCCATAACCATTACCCGATCCCTCGGATCGACGACATGTTGAACATGCTTGCTGGGGCCCGGGTCTTTTCCTCCCTGGACTTGATGCAGGGCTATTACCAGGTCCGCATTCAGAATACCGATTGTCCGAAGACGGCCTTCAAGACCCCCTTCGGCAGCTATGAATTTCGGGTCCTCCCGTTCGGCCTCACGAACGCGCCTGCGGTCTTTCAATCGATGATGAACCGCATTTTCGGCCCCTATTTGGGGCAGTTCGTCTTGGTTTACCTGGACGATATTCTAATCTTCTCCCGATCTGCCGAGGAGCATGAGGTCCATCTCACCCAGGTCTTGGAGAAGTTACGCGAGCACCAGCTCATCGCCCGCTTGGAGAAGTGTCGTTTCAACGCCGCCTCCATTCAATACCTGGGTCACATTGTCTCGGCTGATGGAATCCGGGTGAATCCCGCCAAGGTCGCCGCCGTACGTGACTAGCCTCGCCCTCGGACCCCCCGCCAGGTCCGCCAATTCCTTGGGCTCGCCAATTATTTCCGCAAATTCCTTCGCGGTTTTTCCCATGGTGGGTCCCTTGGTCGTGCTCACCCGGGAGAAGCACGCCTTCCATTGGGGTGAGCCCGAGCAGACGGCTTTTGACTGGGTCAAGGAGGCCCTCACCTCAGCCCCCCTTCTCCGCATGCCCGTCTTCTCTCAACCTTTCGAGGTTGTCGCGGATGCCTCGGGCTATGCGCTTGGCGCTGCCCTCCTCCAGGATGGGCAACCCATTGCGTTTGAATCTCGCAAGCTCGAGAAGGCGGAGGTCAATTACTCCGCCACCGAGCACGAGCTCCTGGCGGTCGTCCACGCTCTTCGCGTGTGGCGCTGCTTTCTTGAGGGCGCCTCCTTTCGGGTCGTCACGGACCATTGTCCCTTGACGTACCTCAAGTCCCAGGTTCACCTCAGCTCCCGCCAGGCGCGCTGGTCGGAGTTCCTTCAGCAATTCGACTTTGCGTGGGAATATCACCCAGGCCGCATCAACTGCGCCGAATCCTTGAGTCGGCATCCCGCTCTTGACCCGACCGACGACTCCTCTGCCGGGCCCACTTCGGCCGCGGCCGCCCCTCCGGCTGCCTCTCCTCCGGTTGCCTTCATTGTGGCTTTGTCTCGTCCCTCCCGCACCGGTCAGGGTCTCACCGGCCTCGCTCAGGACTTGGCGGATGCCTGCATGACTTACGCTGATCTCCAGCGTGATGCCGCTCGCTATCGGTTGGTCCGTCATGGCGGCCTTTGGTACCACGGCGATCAGGTCTTCGTGCCTCCCTCTATGCGTTTACGCATCATAGAGGCGGGTCACTGTCCCTCCTATACCGGTCACTTCGGGGAGACGAAGACGGTCGACTTTATTCACCATTATTATTATTGGCCCCACAGCCGTAGAGACATTGCGGCGTTCGTGGCAGGATGTCATACCTGCCAGGTCTCTAAGCCTCGGGCCGGCCCCTCCACGGGGGAATTGCAGCCTCTCCCCATTCCGGATCACGAGTGGGCTAGTGTTTCCATGGACTTGATTGTTCAGCTCCCTCGGACCACGTCTTTCCCTCACTACGACGCCATCGTCGTTTTTGTGGATCGACTGACCAAAATGGTCCACATCGAGCCCACCCACAGCGCGATTGACGCCGCTGGCCTGGCCGACATTTTCATGGAGCGTGTTCATCGTTACCATGGGATTCCCGAGTCCATCATCTCGGATCGCGGCCCCCAATTTACTTCGGCCTTCTGGCAGGCTTTATTGGCTCGCCTTGGCGTGCAGTCCCACCTCTCCTCTACCTATCACCCCCAGACTGATGGCCAGACGGAGCGTACGAACCGCACACTGGAAGACATGCTACGGTGGTATATTGGGGCTGCCCATACCGACTGGGATCACCTCCTCTCTTGCGCTGTGTTCGCCATCAACAATGCAAAACAAGAGAGTACCGGTTACTCCCCATTCTTTCTCAACTATGGGCGTCACCCTCAGACCCCTTTCTCTCAGTCGCTGCCTCTCAAATAGCGCACCTTGCTGCCCCTTCACAGCAATGGCCACGGCCTCTAGCGTTGGCCCGCCAAGGCTTGGGCTCAAGCCCACTTGCCTCAGATCCCCGGTGTGCCTACTAGAGGTGGCCACACTCGGGTACCGTCCGCTCCGTTGCGTCCGGTTCGTAAAAGTGAGTGTGATATTCGTCCGGTAACATCCGGTCCGCTGTTTGCCGTACTGCCATCCGCAGAATCCGGCTCTCACTTTTTCTTCACCGCTATTTGCCGTTAAATTAACGGAGGGCGTGCGCGGCGTCCGGTCCGCGACAAAACATCCGTGGATTCATAATTTTGGTCCGTTCTGTCCCGTAGGTACTTGCTTTCCAGCCACGGCAAGGTCAAGGCGAAGTTGCGAGGGGTTTCCATTTTGCAGCAGCTCGAATTGTGTTGGTTGCACGCTTCATAAACGTGTGTGGGCGTTTTCCAGGTCATGTATTCTGCGGTTTTTAATACATGGAGTGTTTTGGAGAACTGAACAACACACAAGCCGTGTGTAAAGTTCCAGTGTATGGCATGCCAACCTGCACCACTTGCTGCGGCTGGTACTGCTGCATAGTACGCAGTGCGCACCACCCTCCCATTGCAAGTCTTCCCGGCCATTGCAGCAAGGGTTGGGCATAGTTGCAATACCAAACGCGGACACACAAACACCCACATCACTTGAGGCAGGCGGCAAAGAGGGTTCACCTCTGAACACAGTTGAGCCACTCAACATACTTGGGAATGGGTGATACGTACCACATATAACGATGGGTTGCTGCGGCGGTACTCCACAGTTTCCACGCCAGGGCAGCGAGTGTAAAGCCCATCCAACATAGTACGTCGAAGTTCAACAGATCAACACATGAAAACGGGCAATGAATAATACGAGTCGTTATTTGTTATCGTCCATCTCTACCTATTGCACCCTCACTGCGGCGGTACTCTAGAAGTTTCCACGCCAGGGCAGCGACTGTAAAGTCTATCCACCAATCGCGGTACTTGTTGGGACGCATTTCTTGAATAAAATTTTCTTCTATCTATATGATACCCAAGGTTCATCCACCACTCAACATAGTGTGTTCAAGGTGTGCACATCAACACAGGACAACGGAATATTACAAGTCATGATATCTTATCTTCTATCTCTATGGTAACCGCACCCTTGCTGCGGCGGTACTCCACAGTTTCCATGCCGGGGCAACGAGGGTGGTCACCGGTGGTGATCCAAACTTTGGAATCCAAAGTCACTACTTCCCTCCCTTCCCTCCCTTCCCTCCCTTCCCCCCTTCGTGCGTCGATGCGCTAGCTTCTGCTGCGACCATCCACTCTCTGCCATCTGCCACCCTAGCAAGCTTAAATGATCCACGTTCTCGGGCTTGAGAACCATGCGCTTGGCCCGAACTATTAGACCGGCCTTGGAAAAAGATCGTTCACTACTGGCGCTGGAGGCCTGCAACACAACCAAAAATACTCAGTACTTCTCAGCCTGTGAACTTCATAAGGGCACTGTGGCATGTATGCACAGCCAGTTGTACTCAACCACTCACCTGTGTTGCTAGTATTCGACGTGCAAGCCTGGCCACCAAGGGGAAGCTGGTATGATTCTCTCGCCACCAATCCCCTGCACTCCATTTCTTTTGATACTCACATGCTGGTGTCCATTTCAATTCAAACCACCTTTCGACTTCGGCCTCGATGGGGTCCATATGCTGTGGGGAGGATGGGGCCCGTCTTCTCCTCTTTGATCGTCGGAAACTTAGTGGTCCCTTAGGTGGGGGTGATGCCGCGTCAAGCCAGCTCTGCTGCACAGCCTGTGCTGCAGCCTCTTGGGATGATGAGCCCGAGGATTGGACTTCGGGCGCCTTCACCACGTGCCTCAACTGCAGAAGTCATATGCATGCTGTTATTCACACAAGCAAAAACTATCAACAGTTGGATGCAGACATTCACAAAGGCAAAGGCCACAAATCGGACCTCAACTCACCAATGCCGTCATCTCTTTCTTCAACATCGCTTGGAACTTTGCCAGGGTGTCATATTCTTCCACCACATTCGGCCAATCGTCAGCGTTGTTCCAGATCCTCCTCATCCAGTGCAATGTATTCCTCCTTCCGTCCACAGCCGCCGCTAATGCCCAGCAATATATTAGATTGACATTATCACAATCCGCACACAATTTCTGTGTGAACTCAAAGGCGAAGCATGCAACACAGGTTTTGCGTGTGCATCGGTGTCACTGACATACAGCCGGTCGTAAAGCAACTTCAGTACATTATATAAGACATCCGATATGGTGATGTAGTCGTCCCCCTCACATCGCTCAGACAATTCCCGTATACACTCCAGGACTGGCAGCACTTGTTTGAAAATGCACCACCCAGATGCTGGTATAATGATCTTAACAATTCTCGCGTTTGCTGTATACTCGCGGATGCTTCTCTCCAACAAAACCGCCCTCTTAATCAAAAAATACATGCTGTTCCACCTCGTCGGGCACCAAGTCCCCAGACGCAATATTCGCTTTGGACAAGCCTGCTCCATTTCATTGTCAGGAACGGTTCCTGACGGTTACCGTCAGATCTGCATCAGGATCATCGGGCAACACAGCAACATCATCATCTTCCCTTACACCCGAGTAATCCTCCTCCTCATCATCTGATGATACATTGCCGGCCCCTGCCTCCTTTAGCAGCTTCTTTTGCACGCGGCGGAAAACACTCCAAGCAGTGGGCGATTTGTGAAAATGAGTTGCCAATTCGCGAAGCGGCTGCATGAGCTGCTGAAACTCGTCAACATTTTGGAAAGCGGCCTTGACTGCGGTATTTAACAGATGGCAAATGCAGGGGTGCCAATCAAAAATATCCTTCTTCTCGGCTGCTGAAATCATATTGGAGGCGCAGTCCGTGGTGAGAGCCACACGATCGCATGGCGACTCGTCCTGAAACGCACGCACAGGGTCCGCTTCCATCTCCGACTCCGTCATGACTTGGTCACGCGGAACTACAGGGTGCAGGCCATACTTCAATCGGATCTTTAGCAAGACACGGCTTATTGCGTCTGCAGTGTGGCTCCCAGGGAAGCTGGTAGTCCCTGTCACCACCAACGTGTTGTGCTTTAAAAGACGGGGGTTACCTTTTGCACATGATATACGTCATACTACACTGGCCGATGGCAGGCCAGTACTGATGGCTATCGTGCCATGGCAACACAGCATCCACGATTCATGTTCAATCAGGCGTGATTCCCGGCCAGTGAAGGCCGGTACTAGTGCAGCGAGTGCACATGACACGGTTGGCAAAGCACACAGGAGTGGTCACTAATCACGGCATGCATGCAAACAGAAAGAATTGATATTCATGACATGTCACACAGCATTGGCCGATGGCGGGCCAGTACTGACGGCTATCGTGCCATGGCAACACAGCATCCACGATTCATGTTCAATCAGGCGTGATTCCCGGCCAGTGAAGGCCGGTACTAGCGCAGCGAGTGCACATGACACGGTTGGCAAAGCACACAGAAGTGGTCACTAATCCGGCATGCATGCAAACAGTAAAGAATTGATATTCATGACATGTCACACAGCATTGGCCGATGGCGGGCCAGTACTGATGGCTATCGTGCCATGGCAACACAGCATCCACGATTCATGTTCAATCAGGCGTGATTCCCGGCCAGTGAAGGCCGGTACTAGCGCAGCGAGTGCACATGACACGGTTGGCAAAGCACACAGAAGTGGTCACTAATCACGGCATGTATGCAAACAGTAAAGAATTGACAACCACGAATATTGAAAATATCATAGGACACAGAATATGCCATCCAAACTCACCCAGTATGCGTTTCTTCATGCTCCAATCGGCATCCACCCAATGCAATGTCACTGTTATGAATGGGTGCGTGTTCCTGCTTGTCCAAATGTCCGTTGTCATGGCAACTCTCGACTCGTCTCGGATTTGGGACACCTCTTCCCTTATTTCCCGCTTGATGTCATTGGCCTGTCTAGCCACCGACCTCACAATTGTTTGCTTACTAATAGATGGCCAACGGGGAATAAAGGCTCGCATTAAACGAACGAAGGGCGCCGTCTGAGCCAGGTGGTATGGTGCATTAGCAAAACTGACGTACCGGGCAACGTGGGCCACCGCCCTGTTCCATTCTGAAGTCCTAGAGTGCCATGTCTCTAGGTAGGTTTCCAATGATGTACCCAATTTCATCTGCTGGTTGGCCGCAGGATTACTAAGTTTGTCTCGAAGTGCGTCAATACTGTAAACGCCATGTTTCTCTTTCAAATGGTTTGAGGGCCCCGTCCAACTGGCACTGTTCGTGTACTTCTTTTCCGGGTTGTATGACAACACTTTGTATTCCTTGGCAATGCCCCTCCCCATACACAACCGGCAAGTAGCAGTAATGGAACGTGGTCTTTTGTCGGGCCCTGACACCTCTTCTACAGTAACCCCCTCTCTACACCATTCCTGGTGGCCTGGATCCCCTTTGCGGTGGCGGCCTTTGCGGCGTGTCCTCGCCGGCCCTTCCTCCAAGGTCGCCACCACACGCGGGGACTGCTTTGCTGCAGTTAGTGCTTGCTGTTCCTGCTGTGGAGTCCGCACATCAGCAGCCGTAGCAAGCGGTTCG